>JADNRY010000840.1:0-24321 GCA_015501585.1 Rhodocollybia butyracea
CAGGTGTACAACCATCACTAAAATGTCTGAAACAATATATACTCATTATATTCTCTGGAATTGGCATCAGCCCCACCACTCATGGCAGGGTATGATACCTGAGTTAACACGCTACTCCCCCCCATTGATCATGCCCATCATGAGTTATCATTTTCTGTCACAGTGACTTAGATGATCATGCATGGTAGGGTTATCATGCATGGTGAGGGTTATCATGCATTGTGAGGTTGATCATGGCCAGGGCAAAATAAGAAAAATTAAAAGCCAAAAATAATACAAAGAGGTCGGGTATTACATGATACGACTCTTAATGCAGCAGCAAGGTCACAAAACACAAGTGGAAGTAAATGATACCGGCGTGGTTCGAACCCGCGACCTCAAGCTAGACAGCGCTTAGACCATATTACTTGAGACGCGTTACCACTACGCCAGAGCATGCTTGTTAGGATCTACGTTTTTGCTTAATATATAGGGAAAGGGGCCAAATTTTTTATAACTTCACCTAATCATTCCCGACCCTTTTTTTTACTTTTTCTCGCCTTTTCACTTCAGTTTTTGGATCATTCAGCTAGCACCATGATATGTACTTATAATCAGTTGTGATCATGATAACAGCATGATAACCAGTTATAATTGTGACAAGGGTATGATAACCACATTCTAATATGCATATCATTGTGACAAGGCTGTTATACCTTCTCAGAATCATGATGAGCATGATAACTCCTTCTCATTATAATATCAAAGGATAATCTTGTTATCATGCCACAAAATTATTCCAGACTTTTATAAACCTATGTAAGTGTTATATTGTTTTGGACATTTTGGTGATGACGACTGCTTAGAGGAGACTAATTATTTGCACACTCTTTTGCACGCTCCTTTGGTTATTATATATACAGACTACCACCCTATTGTTCGATACTATGTAATCTAGTAACTACTAAGTATTGATTTTATATTGTCAATCTCCAAGTAACTAGCCTGAGATCGAACACGGCAAAAATAATCTTCATAAATAATGAGTTAAGTATATTCGGGTGAGGCATCTGAGTCATACTTGAAAGGCGTTGTATCTAGTGTCCTCCCCTGGCTTATTTATCTTTTATCCAGAGGTAACTCGAACAAGATATCGCGGACATTTGAAAACAGATGAACGGGTGCCTAGCAAGAATTATTGCGGAACAAGTCTGAAAGCTACAGAAAGTCTGCATCGCAATGACGGATTTTCGAAATCTCGAGTCTTAAATGTACTCCTATTACTGGTCAACTGATTATCATCCCTGAGTATAAACCGCGAGTCTTGGATTGTCAGCTTGCGGATTATGCAGAGCCTCAGATAAAAGTTTAACGAAGTGCTGGGGTACTCATACACAGCGAGCCAGTAAACTTACACTGCAGAGAGCGGAGAGTTCGAAATTGGCTTTGCGGCACCGTGTTTTGTCACTGTTGCTGTAAATTGTTAGCTGAGTGAGGGAGGTTCAATGAGTGACTGTTATGATCTACTTCGGTACCGTTCACAGCTCGTTGTTTGTTCAGTGTTGCGACACCGATTCAGCGTATGCTGCTAGAGCCAGCATTCAGTACTTGGACCATGCTTGCAATAAATTTCCTTGCTTCCTTGTAAACCAATGGGTAGAGCAGGTGTCTGTATCGACTATAAGAGAACCATTGTAGTCATGATCTGGATAAGTAGATGATCAATGGCTCAAAGTACTAAGCGCATCCAGGCCAGCGTAGCTCCTTCCGTTGCAGAAGTTGCGTAGTAATAGCGCTCCAAAGGGGGCTTCTGTTTTATCCCTAGCGCCAGAAATACGGGTCCTGGAAACTTGAATATGAACATTTTTTTTTCTTGAATTCGGCCACTAACCCTCCATCCAGATCGACATCTGCCCAGGCCCCAAAGCTTGCAGGTCCTGTAAGAAGGTTGACCTGAATGTAGATTCTTTTTTGTTTTTCATTTTGGCATCCTCGTTTATTACCCTTCGTCCCGTGGGATATGTAGGCAGGGTTTAGCAGATGCGAATGACATCGAAGGCCTCCACCAGCAGCGTTGTCTGCCTTGGTCCACCGTCGGTACATGTCGAGAGACGTTGCCCGAGAAAATGTTATACTAGTAGCCACAGTGAAAAAGAAGAGCTTAATTAGGGAGTTCCAGGTAGGCGCAAGAATCGAACCACCCGATGATAACGATTAAGTGCCGTTTTCAATATAAGTTAGTGGCGGATTTAGGTGCGGAATTTGGTGTTAGAGGCATTATGTTTCGGTGGACCCACCATTTTTTCAATAGCAGTTGATGTCCGGGTCGGGAGTTTGGCGAGCTGCTTCGAGGCGTAAGGACTCCCGCATAAAAGTTACTACGGCGTCTGCTGCTGGGGATGCGGGGTAGCCAATTCTTGCGTTGCATATTCGACAGAGATTGTCGACGTTCAAGTTGATCCCGAAAAAAATATAGAAGCAAAAAAGTACAATGGCCATGATGGACAGAACAGACGAGATCAAGCGCCCATTTGAGATCTCACGTGGTCTTCTTGATCACAGGCACTTCAAGTTCAGTGGCCATTGTGCGCCGACACTCATTGTTCTCGCCAGCATTGTTCTACTAATGCGTATAAAAGCAAGGGGTACGGACATGGAAACCTCAGTCTACATCTCCTCGGTGTCAAGTCCAATTTCGTTTGCTTTGCTCCAGCTCATCTCTCTTGTGTATCCATAACTGCAAGTTTTTTTTACGTCTCTTTGGTATGTGTTTCGTGTCTTCGTTGTTCGTTCTTCAGCAGCCTTAATGATGTTTTTGTCTCGTAGATTCACCAATTACGACTATCTACCTCGCAGAGCGATATTATTCACGTTCCCAACTTTTCTACGCTTATATACTAGACGATGCCCATTTCGCCCATGTTCAACTCCTCCGAATCTGCCACACTTTCGCAACTTGTGACGCTCCTGACGCGTCCGTTGGCGCTGGTCTACCCCGCACAAGCTGTTGTCCAGCTCCAAATACTCTTACACACCAATCTTGTGTGTATACACCACCCAATTTCTCCATTTACTCTTCTTCTCTCTCCGGCTTGTCTTCCTCCAACTCCCATATACGCGGCCTGTTTACAGGCTGGAATTGCGTGGCCCGAATGGATTCGTGCACTAGGCAATCAAGTCATGTATATCTTCGTCATGGAAGGGAGCTTGACACTTCGTGTTGGAGAGTCCGGAGAGCCTATTACTCTGTGGTCTGAAGATCCTGTCCAGGTTCCACCAATCTCAAAAACTAAAACTGGAGTGGCCAGGCCTATGCTCTCGAAATTACGAGACATGCTAGCCGTTCGCGAGCGCGCTTCCGCAGCGTTTGAGTCCTCGCCTATTGTCCTTCCTACACTTATTTCCTTCCCTACGCAAACCGATGACGACGACACCATTTCTGAGAGTGATTCCGACACCGAGTCTACTACATCGTCGACTCGTTTCTCGGAAGCTTCGTCAGACGAATCCATGACTTCGGTATCATCCACTTCTTCGTCACCCATCTCTGCGCCCTGCGATCTTCCTGCTGTGCAATCTGTACTTCCCAAAAAGACTTCTGTCTACGTTCCTCCTTCCCGAATGGCATCCGCCAAAGATAACTCCGATTTTCTCAAGAGCAACTCCATCTCTTCTGTTAACCTCCTTCCGTGTGCTCAGCGTCGCCTCGCGCCTGTCACGGTAGACAAGACCAAGGCTTCTGTTTGTCGCTACACTTATCAGGGTGGTCAGACCGGTGTGATGACTGGTGGGGTCATGCTTGGAAAGGCCCAGCCCTCGAGCGCTGTAGGACAGGCTCCCACCCCAAAATCTGCTCCTACTTGTGCACCTCTCAGAAGGAGCCCGAGGAAGCACGCTGGAGCTGTTATGCTTGGACCAGATTCTTCCAATTGGCGCCGTGTCCGTGCTTAGTTGGCAAATTCTAATGAACGATTCTTCCAAAAGTGAACTTCGCTTTTCTATGTCCCGGACGATAACTCCTCACTTGCCTGTATCATACTGTTTAATTTCTGTATCACCATCTCGTCTCTTCTGTACTTGTATAGATAACATGTATCATTAGATTCTAAATTTTCATCAATACTTAGCACGTCCAGCCCAGAGATTCCTAATTAGCCTTGGAGACTCAGCTGGCAATGAAAATAACTTAAAGTACGTCTTTGACCCGGTGGATTCTATGTAAAGCGAAAGTTCTGATCATGAGGACCAAGCAACCTTTTTGGACGCCAAAGAGGCCGCTTTCCAGTGAAGGCGAGGGGCAAAGATCGAGGCAAAGATACAATAGTAGTGGTCGTGTGTCTGACCGACGGCCCGGGAGACTTCAGTCAGCGCTTATTATTTCCGTTGTTTTTCCTTGTCCATTGACTGACATTGTCATCCCACTGCATAAAGTTGTTATTCACGGTGGAGAGCGGCCCATTTGGGTGCAATATTCATGAGTGGAAACTGACAATATATCTCTTCAAGCCTTCCTGTTATGACAGTTTCCTGAGTCCATACTACTACTACTACAGACTCCAGAGCATTACGGGCCTGCTAATCCGCCACAACGTACGATCACGAGCTCAAGAGCTGAAGCGAAACCTTTTCCCCGGACCGTGTCGAAAGACCGTAACACATGGAACAGAAAATCACCTATGCATTGTCTATCACCACAACATATCTAACTCAATTGCCTACATCGCAAACATTCCTCGCAGTCCCGAACTTTTTTCGTTCGGACGTTCAATGGAAAAATAACACCCCTTGACGCCAAGGTCATCATGGAAAAAGTCTTGGGCTTTGAAGACATACATACCTCCAGGCAACCTTCAGGAGCGAGATGTATAAAGGCGACACATATCAAGAACTGTTACCTATCGATCCAGCGCTGCAGCCATGGTTTTTCGTCGATCTAGCCCGTCATTTGTTTCTCTGCTTTCCTCGTTCTGGATCATTTGCACCTATCTCTTTCTTTACTCCTCGGCGAGCCCGCTAGGCCAAGATTTGCAGAAACGTACCTCAAGACTTACTCCTCCTGCTGGTGCCCTCGTCGTCAGCAAGACTCCCGCGAGTGGCCAGTTTAGCACTGTCCAGGCCGCAGTGAATGCCGTTCCCAACGATGGTGCGGCACATACGATTTTCATAAAACGCAGGTCAGTTCAGGCCTCTTACGATGGCGTTATATCGACCTGACTTGCTGTACGCAGGTACCTATGAAGAGAAGGTTTCTATCACTACCTCCGCAAAGTTAACTGTAGGTACAATTAATCACCTAGTCCGACTCTATGTTCAACGTCACATAGATAATGGGTGCAACCTCGAACACAGCGACATACACATCCAACACGGTGACTATCTCGTTCTCTTCTTCAGCCGCGGCTGCCGGTTCCGACGATGCCAGTGGGACCCTCCGGGTGCACAAAGATAACTTTGCACTTTACAATGTTAACGTGAAGAATACTGTAAGCTAACCCAATGCATACTCCTTCACAGTACTCAGTTCTCATGTATGACAGTTCGGTCAAGGTTCCCAAGCCCTTGCTCTGAGCGCATATGGTACAAACCACGGATATTACGCGTCTGCGTTCTACGGGTACGTGTTTACCTTTTGTTTTTTTTCGTCGACTTGCTGATTCAAGCTTGGTGACCATAGTTATCAAGATACAGTACTCGCTGAACAAGGAAACCAATACTATGGCTTCTGTTACATTGAAGGAGCTGTCGACTTTATTTTCGGCCAACACGCTTTCGCGTTCTTCCAGAAAAACACAATTGCGTCTGTAGGTCCTGGTACGATTACCGCTGATGGTATGTAGGAATATTTGTCCAGTACATTTTAAGCTGAAGCAATTGTGCCCAGGGCCTGCGTTCAAAGGGGATGGTTTATGAAAGTCTCCCTTTATGTTATGCAAAAATTGGGAAACTGAATTTCTTTTGTGATTAGTTGTCATCAACGAATCCACCATTGAACAAAGCGCTGCTGCTACAACAAGTCTTACCGGAAAAGTTTTCCTAGGTACGGACTCTTTCACTCGTCAAGTCATGTTTTACTTACTTGAATAGGTCGTCCATGGACTGAGTTTGCCACGTAAGGCTTCCTTCTTTCATTCTCTACTACCATTTTTAATTGATCCTCTTCTCTGTAGCGTCGCATTCACCTCTTGCTCTTTGAGTTCCATTATTAACTCTGCAGGCTGGGAGATTTGGTCGAGCGCCACGCCCAATACTGGAGATGTGACATTCGCGGAGTTTGAGAACACTGGTGAGTACAACTTCGTGCCCATCCTCTTTTTCCCTTGCTTTAAGTCCAATTGGAACTGACTGTCTATTTCAAGGTGCTGGAGCTGCTGGGACTCGCGCATCCTTTGCTACGAAAGCTTCCTCGAATTCTGCATACAACGTCGGCGTTGTGCTGGGTTTTAACTGGGCAACCTGGGTAGACCAGTCTTACGTATGACCGTAAACTCTTGTACGTTGTACATGTTAGTGAAGGTCGAGCAGTAACTTCGGCAATTAGCCTCTAGCGTACCCACGGAAATTTAAAAAATCTATCGCTTTGACAATATGAATTTGATGACGGTCTGGCCAGAGGGAAACAAGCCTCGCAGAACTTTACTATTTTGAATTTCAACGGGCGAAAATGTATAGATGGAAGATTGTCGGCCAATTCACCTAACAAGGTTCAATCAAACGTAGAACGTGTTCAACCCGATTGTGGGGCTCGTGGACAAGGATCTTGAGAGTAAGTTCAACGGTTGATCTTTTTTTTAGACCTCGAAGCTCACTCACCAGTTTCGTGTCAGCCTTTGCACTTAGACAGGAAAGTACAAAAACGGACCAACGGTCAGACCGGATCCGCTTGTTTCCTGGTACCATGGTGCCAGTTTCCTTTCTCTCCTCCAAAGCATCACGTCACGAAATGATTAAGTGGTATAAAACTACCAGTCATGTTTCTACGCAAGAATCTAACGACGCGTCCCGCCTTTGTTCAATCCACGTTGCTCTTTATACCGATTCGAAACCATGGTCGCTCGTAACTTCCTCGTTACGTTCGTCTCTGTCTTCCTTCTTACTGCCTTTTGCATTGATGCGAAGCCACTCCGCAAGCGTACAGCACGTACAACTGCTCCCGCGGAGCTTTAGTTGTCAGCACTAAACCTGCTAGTGGTCAATTCAGCACCTTGCAAGCCGCTGTTAACGCACTCCCGAATGACGGATCGGCACAGACAATTTTTATTGAGGCAGGTGAATAACTCACTCTTCAAAGCTTCACTAGAATTGGATATGAACGACTTTTGGCATGACGTTTCTAGGTACCTATGAAGGACAGGTCTTGATTGCCTCAAACTCAATGTTGACTGTAAGTACCACTAGTCCTCGACTTCGATAATGCATATGTATGGACGTTACAAGATCATGGGTGAAACCGAAGATACATCGACATACGAATCCAACTTGGTGACTCTCACCTTCTCTTCCTCAGCCGCAGCTGCCGGTTCCGATGATGCCAGTGGGACACTCCAGGTGCATCAAGATAACTTTGCGCTTTACAATATCAATGTGAAGAATACTGTATGCGACCTCATCGTCTGCTCCTCCACAATATCAGTAGTTGACATATATGATGGCAGTTCGGCGAAGGCTCCCAAGCTCTTGCTCTGAGCGCATGGGGTACGAACCAGGGATATTACGCGTCTGCATTCTTTGGGTGCGTACTTTGACCTTAATTCTTTTCTCAAATTCGTTCGAACTTTACTTTGACTGCAAGTTTCCAAGACACCCTACTCGCCGAAACAGGCAACCAATACTACGGCTTCTGCTACATTGAAGGAGCTGTCGACTTTATTTTCGGCCAACACGCTTTCGCTTTCTTCCAGAAAAACACGATTGCGTCTGTCGGCCCTGGTACGATTACTGCTGACGGTGAGTGTGAAGCTTTCGTCAGTTAAACTCCGAACTGAAGCATCACTCAGGTCCTGCGTTCAAAAGGGATGGTTTATGAAAGTGTCCCTTCATGTTACGCAACAATATAAGTATTGACTTGTTCTCTTATGATCAGTCGTCATCAACGAATCGACCATTGAACAAGCCGCTGATGCCCCAACAAGCCTCACTGAGCAGGTTTTCCTAGGTATGAACTTTTACTCGTCGTGTTATGTTGTACTCACTCAAATACAAATAGGTCGTCCTTGGACTGAATTTGCCACGTAAGCTCCCTATTTTTTGTCTTCTCTTGCATCCCGTTGATTCATTTTCAGCGTCGCATTCACCTCCTGCTCCTTGAGCTCCGTTATCAACCCCGCAGGCTGGGAAATTTGGGAGCCCACCGAGCCTAATACCGGAGATGTGACGTTCGCCGAATTCGAGAATACTGGTGAGTAGTACGACCTTATGACCATTCATTTTTACCTTGGGTTCATTCTCACTATCTACATTTCAAGGTGCTGGAGCTGCTGGAACTCGTGCATCATTTGCAACGAAAGCCACCTCGGATGCTCCATACAATGTCGGTGTTGTGTTGGGTGCTGACTGGGCAACCTGGGTAGACCAGTCTTACGTATAACCGTACACTCATGGAAACCATAATGTCCATAACCTTTATTATTTACGAGCCAAGCAGTAGAATCGAACCTACTTTTCAGCGGCGATTTGTTGGCGATCAGCTTCCAAGAAGTAAGTCTATCGCCCTTCAAAAATATATGACGATGGTCTAGAAACAAGCAACTCGGAATAAGTTGTTTCGATTTCTCGATTTTCAACAACCCTACTATAGATGGAAGATTGTCGGTTTTGCAGACAGTTTTGTGTCAGTTCGGTGTACAGTTCGGTTCTATCGAACGGCCCGGTAACAAATTCAGCCCTATTAAGGACGGTCAAAGGGGCTATTAAAATACCTCCTGAAATGGGACTCGTGAACACGGATGCTGAGAGTAAGTATGTACTGACCTTTTTTTAGACCCTGATGAGAAGCCCACTTACCAGTCACCAGCTTCATGTCAGCCTTTGCACTTAGGCAGGAACGGCCCAACGGTCAAAACAAATCCGTTCGTTTCCGAACGGTTGCCTACTCCAAGATATCACCCACACCATAACAGAGCAGTATTTGAAGAGTCCTCTTTCCACCAGACAACACGCTTTGTCTTCGTTCAAGTCGCTTCCAAAAGTTCTTTTATCCCTATTTGAAACTATGATAGCCCATAGATCCCTTGTCACGTTTGTCTCTTTCCTTCTCTTCGCTGCCTTTTGCGTCGATGCGAAGCCACTCCGCAAGCGTACAGCGCGTACGACGGCACCCGCGGGAGCATTGGTCGTCAGCACTAACCCTACTAACGGTCAATTCAGCTCCCTCCAGGATGCTGTTAATGCGCTCCCAAGTGATGGATCAACACAGACGATTTTTATCGAGGCAGGTGAGTAACCCCTCTCAAAAGCTTTGATTGGAACCGAAGTTACTGATCAGGATCTCATGCCAATAATAGGTACTTATGAAGGGCAGGTTTACATCAACTCTACCGGAATGTTAACTGTAAGTACCTAGCCATCAAGCTCGTTCTGAAAGTTTATGTCCAACGTTACTTGAAGATCATGGGTGAAACGGAAGATACATCGACATACGCATCCAACGTGGTGACTCTTACCTTCTCAGCCTCCCTGGGAACAGCTGGTTCAGACGACCTTAGCGGCACCCTCAGGGTGCACAAAGATGACTTTGCACTTTACAATGTTAATGTGATGAACACGGTATGAATATTGAAATCTCCATCTAGCTGAATCACAACAAACCAACTATATGTTCCAGTTTGGAGAGGCGGCAGTCAACGGACAAGCTATCGCTATTAGCGCATATGGAACGAATCATGGATACTATGCTTCGGGATTTTACAGGTACACACATTTCATCTGGCCTTGCGACGCCGTTGTGCTGATAAATACTCTATATAGCTACCAGGACACAGTTCTTGCTGAACAAGGGAATCAATATTACGGCTTCTGTTTTATCCAAGGCGCTGTGGACTTTATCTTTGGACAACATGCGTTTGCGTTTTTCCAAAGTAACACGATTGCGTCCGTGGGTCCTGGTGCGATTACTGCTGATGGTATGTACGAGTATCTCGTTAATTTATAGGCCGACATCGAACTGAAGTAGTTGTATCTACTAGGTCCTGCGTTTAAAGGGGATAGTTTATGCAAGTCTCGAACGTTCTGCAAAAACGGATAAGCTTTATTTAACTTACAATTACTTACATAGTTGTTATCAACGAAGCGACTATCGAACAAAGCGTCGATGCTACAACGGATCTCACTGAGATGGTCTACCTAGGTACCCTTTTCAATATTTTGCTTGGCGTGGTTTGTTTTACTTACAAGACACCTTCAAATAGGCCGGCCTTGGACTGAATTTGCTAGGTAATGCTTTGCTTTTTCTCATTCTCCGTTACTAGTACCTCTAACCATACATATTCTCGCCGGTAGTGTCGCTTTCACTTCCTGCTCTCTCAGCTCTATTATCAACCCCGCAGGCTGGGAAATCTGGTCGACCACAGAGCCTAATACTGAAGATGTTACATTCGCGGAGTTTGACAACACCGGTAAGTTTTTCTTTCTTCAATTGGCATCCCTTGTTTTTTTATGCCTCTCCTAGATTCAGGAGCATCTGGAACGCGGGTTTCCTTTTCTACAAAGCTCACATCCACTGCGGGGTACACTATTGCTGATGTATTAGGAAGTGACTGGACGTCTTGGGTCGATCAGGACTACGTTTAATCGTCAACTTTTTTATCACTATCACAAGTTTCAAGTTATTGTAAGGACTTGTGGGGCAAAAGCTCGTATCAAAAGTTGTATGTATTAGCCCTAAATATTTCCTAGAAATTTTATAGGTTTCATTTGAAACTCCTTTATATTCTGTACTACTAGTAGTGCTGTGCATAATAGCGTCCCGACACTGGTCTGTACTGACTCTGAATCATCGATCTTGGAAACTTGGACCAGAATTTGGCGTTAATGTGAACACGAGGGGAACTTCAAGGAACCTGCGGATTGACGACAGAACAGGAACTCCGAGTAGGATGGTTTTACGAACCGTCATGCATCAATACTAGCTATCATGAAGCGTGGAGTGTGTATGGGCGGACAACCATGGTTTCGTTCGCATCGGTCTCTCGACACCCAGTCGTTCGTGTCATCACATAATAGTTTGTCGCGTGGTGAAAGTGTCTTGGTAAAGCCTAGAGAATCGCGAAATTCAAATTGGATCGAAAATCATACACAGCTAGCCCAATCTATTAAACTGGGTAGAACCCAGAGCCGCTGGCGCCCAGCGTTACTGTTTTGATGCTAAGGGTCAAAATGAGCAACAGAACTGGGGATCAAATCAGTCCCAGGAAGCAAACGGATCGTCTCTGGCCCCACTCACTGTTTCAACTTGGGTTCAATCAAAGATGCACCCCGGTATAGCTTTCCGAATCTTTCAAATATTTTTCCGGTTATTCCCGACTTTTATTCCGAGTATCCCGATCGTTCAGAACCAAATAAACATTATATTGCACACTATAGCTACGCTATCTGTACTTGCCTAGTACTACATACGTTGCATCACGCTAGATAAAATATCCATAATACAGAAACAATGACCTGAAGAAAATAGACTTACCGTGCTGAAGTAAAACTAGCGAAAAAACCTACCTCTCTTGAATACAACGGTGAGTATGAGATTTGAGCGCTGTTGAACAAAAGGGAAGCGTTGAGAGATTGAGATTGTTGAGTATCTTGAACAGCTTTGAGGGTCTTGAATGGCTTGTGAATATTGCTAAGTTGTTACGAGAAGTTGCTCTTGAATATCTTGCCAACATTCGAAGCTTTCGTGGCTTGACAATGTTGAGTGAGAGGCTTGCAGTATTGATATCTGAGATCTTGAGTGTTTGCTGGGTTAAAATCTTGCTCAGCTTGAAGATGAACGTTGAAGTTGAAGAAAGAAAGCGACGAACTGAAAGCAACGAACCAACACGTGCATGCACTGCTTCGTCATCTCGTGGTTGTTTTGCTTCCGTCTTACGCGCTGGCGATCGCGACTGGACCTTTAACGGTTTCCGGTTAAGTCTTCAAGAACAATAAGCTGATTTCTAGTGATTAAAAAAGGACTAAGCAGAATATACATTGCAACAATATCTCCAGCTTGTAAGTGGTGTCACTCGAGTAAAAGTTGTACTAAGAGAAACACATAACAGTCTACGATCTACGCGTAATCTAAGAGACTGTCCATGCGCTGATCAGCTATACATGCGGTTGTAGGGCTTGCGCCGTTGGTAGGTGAGCTGGTCTGAGCACCCACAGCGCTTGTAGACATGGGCATCTCCTGCAGAGCCGAGCTGTCAAATCCAGCTTCATCGAGACGCCGGCATTCGTTGATGAATCTATTCCAATGGTCAGACTCCTGTCAATAACTCAAGATGAATCAAATCGCTCACTCTTTCCACTTCATGTCTGTCATCTTCTTTCCTAACGTCTCTAGCTTCTCTAAAAACCACTTGTCCAGGACACTCCAGAAGTCTTGACCTTTGGGCACACGGCCCGCCGTTGCAGGCTTTATCTTGCGCTTCTTCATCCCAGCAGCAGGCTGACTGAACTCATCATCGTTGTCCGGTTCACCTTCTTCATCAACCCATACAGCATTCGGGTTCTGGTGGATGAAGTGCCGCTGCAATGAAAATCATTAATCGAAACACAAAGTGCTCAGTTTACAGGAACGTACCAAAAGTATATTCCTATTGACGATAAGTTCACGGTTGTAAGCAGGACCTCCGGCACGCAGGTAAATACGGTTCATGTGGCTGGTGAATTCGACAACACTGAGGCCTTTACCCATCCCATCGCGAAGCTACAAGTAAACAATTAGCCCTGTGGACAGGCCCAATGATCAGGTATCTCTCACATGCTGGCGCAGTCCATTTCGTACTGAGGAGCTTTGCTTTATGGTGACTCGTTCTAAGACCTTCTCATACGCAGGAACCCCAAAGATGTTGTCGAAGCCATACTGAGTGGCGTTTTTCTTTATATCGTACTAAAAATCGGTGAGCATAGGTTATATGACTTCACGGTGGGTCACATACAAAGGTGTCTGCGCTCAAGTCTTGATAGCAGGTGCGCAAAGGATCATAGATCAAATCCTGAACGATGGCACGGACAGTTTTCTGGAAACCACTTCTTGAGCATCGAGGTGAACGTTATGGGGAATAACTCACGTTTTGGTTAGGAGTCAACGCGAATGTCTGCTCTAGCCTGATTTGCAAGTCTCGGAGCATCCTCCGAAGGGTCTCAGTGTTGTTTTGGTCTTCGACGATTTTTGGGTTGTTGTACATCTCGAAATTAATTGACATTTCATAGAGCTTTACAAGCAGGTCAGGCTTGGTGATACCCCCGTCGACTGCAGCAAACTATGCGGGGTCATGAGCAAGTAAAAACGCAAGGACACTAAGCAACGTACTTTGGCCATAACGTGTAGTTTTTTCCTTTGATTCTCTGTCAACTTGTGTTCTAGGGCAAGGTTGTCGATGAAGAGAGGCTTGACAATAGGAGTTGTGTCAAAGGAAGTTGGTGATCCAGAGACAGCCGGCGGTGACTCAGTGCTACGGTAGGGAAGAATAGGAGCCGACGATGGTGTATACGGGCTAGAACCTCCTGTCTGACCTGACGGCGACGGGGTATAAGGCATATAGGAGCCTGACGACGGTGCGTAGGGTGTGTGTGGTGGGAAGCGTTGGACAGGAAAGTCATCGTCGGCCATGCTGAAAGCTGGTGAATTTTGTTGGGTAGGTTCTGACGGGCTGTCCCCATATTTTTGAGCCTTTTATATGGATTTGGGAGTAACGTGCCAGCGTCGCGAAAACGCGCTGTTGAACGTTAAACAAAGAAGATTCTCGTGCTCTGAACGTGACCACCAGACGGGTATAAAACCTGAAGGTCTCGCATTTTAAAAGCCCCATCCACTCCACGGTTTAGCTGTTAACGCTTCAGTTTTTTTTGCTCTTCAATGTCAAATAGTTATCAAACTGTATGTGCCTTGCCCATTAAAGATGCTAGCAGCATTCTAATCTTTTCATCTGACAGCCCTGCTCGATAACGCCTCTCTGTACCATCGGTGGCAACAAAAATACCTTCACAATCTACGAGGATGTTGTTCAGACCCCAGCCCCTAACAAACGGAAGCGTACCGATGTTGAGGGCCAGTTACCAACACCTCCGTCGGCCTCGACTTTGACCTCAATTAGCAGCTCTGTTAGCTCACCCTTATGGTATGTTAGTTCTTCTCCATGTTACCAATATGGGTATTGACCACCCTTAAAGGGAGTCTGAGGAAACGAAGTTGAAAGAGACACAGCATCGGTTGGCACAAACACAGTCTGAGCTCGAGGTGATGAAATATGCGTACAAGTTGCTCATGTGCAGAGGCAGTCCTGCTCAGGCAAAGGAGCTCAAAGACAAGGTACGCGAGTTGGAGACCCGGCTTGCAGCAAAAGAGGAGGATATACAGAACTTAGAGGGGAACAATGAAGCTTTGCAGGCTTCAATCGACTTCAGCTACCAGGATAACACCTGGCGCAACGAGGAGCTGCGCCATGTGCAGAAGTTGCTTGCAGAGACCCGTGAAGAGTTGGCCAGCGCTAGGGCGGCCCTTTCGATGTCCTCACGGCTTGCCTTTCTTCTCATCTCGCCTGCATTTCAACACATCGGAAACCCAGGGCATAATCAGGAAGGAAGGAAGGAAGGAAGGAAGTTTCAGGAAAGATTGGAAGAGGCGATTAGCAGTTTGGAAGCTATGAGTAGGGAGCAGGAGGAGGCAGCTGTCACCAGTGAATAACTCTGAAAATACTCTTTATACTGTGAACGTATATCTCTCTATCGAATGTCCAGATCTTTCTATGATTTTCTACATTGAACATGTAAGCGCTGTGTACAATTAAAAATATCGATGCTTTTACAAAGGAATGTAAGAACATAAGGTTTATTGGGATCGAAACTGAAGCTACGTAATCCTGCTACGCTCTAGTTACCCTTCCAACGACCTGCTTGAATATCCGCCCATTTAGAGAACATATGAAGACCGCTTTCCCATTTCCCTCGTCGTTCAGCGTTGCGTTTTGAGCGTTGAGATGCAGTAGCCCGGAGGTCGAAGTCAACATCGCTTTGGAACCCATTTTCAACCCAACGGAACAACCCAGCTGACGAGTATTGGATGAATGAATAACGTTCTTCCCCAGGTGCAATAGGGACGTTGGAGTGCACAAGCAGGGCGGAAGGAATGAGAATGGTGGACCCCGGAGGGAAATGTATAAATAAGCCAAGATCCCACAGGATGAGGTGTCCCCCAAGCGTGTGGTCAAAGTTGCCGAGTGCAGTGATAGAGCACCAACCAAAACAAAGATTGGCTGCGTCTACATGGGGGAAAGTGACGGAGAAGGGGCCAAAGTTGATTGTGCATGCAGCCCATGCGTTGTTTTTGAAGAGACGGTGAAGGTTTGGATTCCAGTCGAAGAGTTTGTCCAATGTAGCCTTGCAGTAGGCATAGCACTGGTACGCATACGCCATAAAAAGGCCTAGGGCATGCGTCAGAGCCAGCAAAAAACTAAGTACAAGTAAGAAACTCACAGTTGGCATAGCCTGATATCCGTGCGAAACAATTGAGACTTAGGAGAGCGAACATTATGTTGAAGTCTGCTGGACTGGTTTGCCTCAGGTTACCCGGTTCCTAAAATGCGAAGTTAGCTGGGGGTATGCTCAGAGAGTTGAAGCCTCACTTTCGAACCTCCGCCGAAACTGACTCCGAAAGCAACAGCAGGACAGTCCGCACGACGGTGGTTGGCTTGCTTTTCACTGAATGTAAGGTCCGCTCGAGCCTGACCAATAGCTTTGGTAGCCGTATCGTTTACTGCCTCAAGCCACTTAGTATCTTGCGGATGGCTACCGACAAAGCCAGAAACGATGCCGTCAGAGTCGAGAAGCGCGTACGTTTGGCTAAGGTTGAAGGTGAGAAAGAGAAACAAACAAAAGATCGGAAAAACACGCACCCAGGCTCCGCGACAAACTCTACCAGCCCCTCTGCCTCCAGCTCTGCAACCGAGGAATGCACACGTGAAAACTGCTGCTTCTTGCCTGTATATCCACCCGAACCAATCGCCGCATCCTCTGACAGTGAAAAAACCTCAGAGGGGAGGGAAGCTGATGCTGCAAGACGTTGCTGAGCGTGTTCAGAGATCTCTCGGTGCTGCCCTTCCTGGTTCTTTGCTGCACGATCCAGTTTTCGCTTTTGGCGATTCTTGGCATCCTTCAAGGCGCTTTTTTCCTTCTTGGTGCGATGGGGGCCTACGCTGGCCTGTGGAACGGATGAGGGAGCTGGTTGGAATGAGGACGGAGGTTCGGGTATAAGGTCGAGGACAAATTGATACGGTGACGCATCACCCAAGCTGCCATGGCTAGGGACCGGTTTGTTATCAACCTCGGGGTTGTCCTGAAGGTCGTCAGATCGTTCGGCGTCCTCCTGTGCGCGTAGCTGAGCCACAACCTGGTCTTTGAGGTGAAACGGCCGTCGCGTTCGTACAGATTCCATGGCCTGAGCTTTAATGCCATTGACACCCCATGGAGAATATGAGCGTCCGCTTCGCGTTACTGGAAAAACGCAGGTGAGAAGAAGTTTTGAAAAAGCACAAAAGAAGCGGAACGGGCTCAGAAACGTCGACAATCGAAGGCTGCCTGCAGTTTGGCTCCTAAGTTGGACCCTCCCTGCTAGCTCCACCAACGACTTTGACAAGGGAGCAAGGAGAATACAGCAGGGCAAACAAAACAGAAAGCTTACCCATGGCTGTGATCACCGATAAGGGATACCGTTGAAAGGTTGCGGTGGTTGATTCAGAAGAGAGCAACATTATAAAGGGTCGTGCTCATGATCACCTGATGTGACAACGCGTATTCCTTATGACTTAACCGCAATGGGTGCATTTTGAACACGAAAGGTTGCACTGTCCCCGGCTTCTTCTTCCTAAGGAGCTCCTCGAGTTGGTGTTTGCGGATGAGATCCTTGACCTGTGAGCTGGTCTATTGAAAACGGCCCTTGGTCGAAGTAATGAGGTCCTGTCGGCGTGTGTTCCACAAAATGAGCCGATGGGCTCACTGTGTAAGGATGCGAATGATCTTGTGCAGCACCATTGTGCAGGGAGTGATGGCTGTGTGCGTTGGAAACGAGTGAGCTTCTGGCTGAGATGTGTGGTGCTGAGTGAAACGAAATGGGCGATGGAAATGTATGGCCGTAATAAAGGGAATGACCGGGAAAGTCCATAGTTGGATTTTCCCTGTCTTGCGGAGCACTAAGCGACGGTGCAAGGAGCTGAACAGGATCACCCGAAGTGAACATAGGGGCTCCCGAACCAGCAATCGGCTGCGGAGAATGGATGTGGGATTGGGTTTCCTGAGGCTGAGCGAAATTGTATGGAGATGGATGGGACATGTTTGAGTAGGGGCTGTGGCGAGGTAAGGGTTGTGTGCGATAGGAAGAGGGCGGTCGTCCGGAGGATGTGCCTTGATGGAAAAGTGGGGGCTGGTGTGTGCGAGCTGGAAAGAAGAGTTGATTTGGAACGAGCTGTGGGTCGGGTTGTCAAGTATACAGACGGGTTGGGAGCGGCTTGATGTGAGGGTACCAGAGGGGATTGCGCTCGGGAACCTGATGAAATCGGCAAAGAAGCTGGCTTTGAGACTTTGGCTTTGGGGTTTTCCGCATCCCATTCACGAACTGCACTGGCTTGGAGGATATGATCGGAAACCAAAGGCTGGGCTGCAATTCGGAAGCGCTGAACATATTTGGCATCTCGCATTTGCGCTGTGTTCAGTACAAGATCCTGGACATTTCCCCGATGGTTAATACGGCCTTTGAGATGAACTGTTTGTTCTTGCTCTTGTCGGACAGCTAGATCATGTTCAATGGTGCATGGGTTACGGGAGCAATCGTGCTGGGTATTGACTGTACAAAGTAGCTTCTACTCCTCTGGTAAGTGGCGGGATAAAAAAAAACAAGCAGATAAAAATGTACTTCAGGTTCAACTAAATGGAAGCTGTTCGAGGAGAGTAGACGAGGCATCCCATGTACAGATACTTTGCGGTCCAACCTTGTGACCTTCCAATAGTACAGCATCTGCGGTCTTGTGTGCTGTATCAGGGCGATAGCGCCATAAGACCTCCTTCACCTGAGCAATCTCAACTCCATCAACTGCGTTCCCAGATTCAATGTTCTGGCAAGCAACATAGCTTCCCGGCACACACTTGTCAAGATTCTCCAGCACCAGATCTTTAGCGCGACGGAATGTTGCATTTAATTTCTCGTCAGCCTCAAAAATAGGAGACATGGGGACGTGTCTACCAGAGAAAGTGTTTTGCCATTTTTGTGCAGTCGTACTGCTGTCTAAAGTACAAGTACCTGTTGGGAATAAGTATGTGAGAAACGAGGGTATGGATACAAATTTACCAGGAGAGGCAGTAAAAGTAGGAGGAACGAGACCCAAATAATGCCCGATAGTACTCAATGAGTGGTCAACCAACTCGACAGTGCTGGGACCAGCCTTCATGAGATGGTCAGGATCAAAAACCCCAAAGCGATAATACCGTTGATTCACGGTCACTCTATCCGTTTGAGGAAGACAAGTATCAAGGAACTTCTGGTCACCCTCAGGATCAACAGGGATCTTGTCTCGGTCTAAGAAGAGTGCGCCACTAAGCATGTGGCGAAGACGGTTTTTGTTTCGCAAATGCGATGGCGATATCGCGAGACGGAGCTTGTCGGTTGGAGTGAACACTCTGCGCGCGGATAACAGCGTTGAAGGACTCAAAACCTTCAGTAGCAAAAAGCATGGCAGGACCGAAACGGCGGATGTGTTCTGGAAGGTGAACGAGGATATGAAATTTAGGTTTGTTGAACCAGCGAATAGTCCAATGTCCTACGCAGAGGAGAAAGTGCTGTATTTCGTTCTCTAACGTTGTCTAGTGAAGTAGAGTCAGAATATATATTAGATTTGCATGCAGTAGGGACGTTACCAGGTATGACTTCAGCTCTAAAATTTCAGGTTGCCATATCAAAGGTATGAGCTTTGACAGTGGCAACCCACGTCGCATAGCAATCTGCAGAGACAAAGTCCTTCAAGATAAAAGGAGCTACCTGAGCCACCTTTCGGAAATCAGAGCCTGTGAGAGAACCGTAATGGTTGACAAGCGTGGCCCCAGCAAGCTTGGAATCCAGGCCTAACCCGTCAACGTCAAGAGAGGACAGGCGTATGATCAACTCCTTTTGCTTCTCTGGGTTTTTCTTGATTTGATTCTCAATGGCATCGCGCCAGAGATACTTTACAAATCCAAGTAAAATCACATGAAGTATCTCCACCGGCGTGTCGGAATGAGGATCCAAGCCTGTATGTAGAGTATCAGTAAATGAGCATGAACATAGGAGTAACGAGTCACCTCGAAGTCTCCATACAGGGCTCATGGTGTCAGGAGGCAGATCAGAAATGATCTTTGCGGTTGTATTAGAGACTCCGCGTCGTCGTTTGTATGAGTCGAGTAGTCGTTCAATGAAGAAGTTCTGGAAGGTGTCTTTGATGCCGGTTACGGTTCGCATCTCCTTGATTTTTGAGCCCGATCCCGGACTCTGAGCTGTTAGAAATTGTGTCTTGAGGATCTGGATGCTTTCGGCCTTGACTCTCGGGGTTCCGGGCTGAAAGTCAATCAGATGGATATAAGCCATGCGAAACAATTCTGCCACCTTGACAAAAGCCTTGACACGTTCAGTCATTGCTGCCAACCCCTCTTTAAACTTCCGACGCCCTTTTCCAGTCTTCTTATCTGGCGTGGAGTTGCCCAAACCTATAGAGTTGATATCGGAATCTTCATCAGTGTTATCAGGCTCAGCTTGTGTGTGAAGTGAACGGCCAGCTGAATCTTCCGCTTTTGAGTCTTTCCCTTTCACTCCACATACTCGACAAAAGAATTTCCCCCGCAAACCAATGTGACATGCAAACTCGCTTTGCATGGGGTTATCACCGAGAAGCGCAAGAACGCATGGGATTAACAAGACCTTTGACTCGGTAACACAATCCCAAGCCCATATCCCATGTTCCTGTGCATCACTTCAAGAGAATATGTGAACAAGCTGGAAAAGAAGAAGTAAACAACCCAAACCTCATCTGATCTGAAATGCCATCCAACATTTCAAGAGGGGCGCGATATTTGATGTAGACAAAAAATGAATATTATACTCCTTTGACGATTCAGCACGTGGAAGACCAGCGGCAGTGAATAAGAAGCTGTTGTGCTTGTTCCACTTTTTGGAAGTGTTGCCTGAAGTGTCGTCGCAGTAAAGCCAGATTGGAAAGGAGAGACAGGGAGCACCGTTAGCGCGTTCACGCCAGGGGTTCCCCAAGACTGGATTGGTCAGCTTCCAGTTTTCAACGGTATGCGGTGTGGTTGATATATCGATAGAATCTATTTCATTGTGAGTGCTATCAG
Organism: Rhodocollybia butyracea; assembly: GCA_015501585.1. Classification (NCBI taxonomy): domain Eukaryota; kingdom Fungi; phylum Basidiomycota; class Agaricomycetes; order Agaricales; family Omphalotaceae; genus Rhodocollybia; species Rhodocollybia butyracea. The sequence continues at coordinate 20,539 of JADNRY010000840.1, forward strand.
CGTGTTTGAGAGAAAATAATAATACCTTCAATGTTTGAGACATTCTCAAAGCCAGGATAAGAAGCAGTGTCCGAAAGAAGCTGAGGAAAGTTTTTTAGGAGCTCTTCCTCTCCAACGGTGATCTCTCCACCTCCTTGTACAACTCTCCATGATTTTCGAACTCCTTCCCTGACGACTTCTTCCATAGCCCAGCATCGCACGTAATGGCGCGGACCATGCATGAACCAGCGGTGAGGCATACATATCTTTCCACTGCGAAGCATAGCCGGCTCAAAAATATAGTAGTCTACACTACCAACGCGCAGCATTGGCCCCATTTCATCATCTGGTATCTCATGTAGCCAGTGTGCGAATTGACGTGCCTCTGAGAGGTTTTGATCTACCGCTTCAGGATAGAATGAAAGATGCGGGCGTACTCGAGGGTTTGCCATTTCCTGCAAGTATGTGAGCGGTTAAAATTTTACAAGATTAGAAATCCAGACCTGCGAGATAATATCGGCTAAGCTATTGGTGTAGTATGTATGTCCAAGAGCTCCTTTGTACTTGATTGTCTGAATGCCATAGAGTGTCTGTAATTTTTTATCAACCTCGTTCATCTTTTTAACTGAAGGAGTATCATCAACCCCGGATACTTTGAGCATCCATAGAAAGAGGTCCAGCTGTCGTGTAGAAAATACCGAGCGAGGAAGATGCATGAGGATGTCAATGGTACACTCCTTAGATTAGAATAAAAAATCAGCCCGGAAGATAGTATACAGAAGTTAATGCTTTACCGTTCTGTTGTTCCAAGGAAACCATTCACGCGACCTGGAATCCGTAGTGCGAGGGCGTTTGTGATTGAGTCCGTTTGGATTGAATGCATCGTCTCCTTTTGGGGTTTGAAGTTAGCAGGGTGAATGCATGGTTATCCTTGTACCTACCTCTACTCTCATTGACCTTGCTTAAATCCTCAGTTTCTGAATCAGATCCATCTGAAGCCTCATTGGGAGGCTCCTCATCTGAGTCAATGTTATCAGGCCCATACTCATACACTCCAAGCATGTAATCGCTGAGAGCTTGTATTTCCTCAGCTTGACGAGACCCCGAAAATTGAGGATCCATTTCGTCCAGCTGATCCCAGTTATATGACTGTAAAGGCTGATAGGCTGGCATAGAAATTTCAGGGAAAGAGTCCAGTGCAGGTAAGTTTTGCAGTGCAGCTGCGGGATCGTTACTGAGATAGGCCAGGAGACGTGTGGATACAAGGTCTGAAGCAGAATCGATGGGAACTGCTGGAGCAGGATGATTGAGACGCTGATGTGTACTGAGCTTATCGATATCTTGGACGAAATAGCATGACGCCTGGCATTGCTGACTTTCTGATCACTGACGCGACAGACCTTGCACTCTACGCGCCATTCTCGCGATTTATTGAAGGTTACGCGCCAGACAGCTAGATGAACTTATATTTAGCATCAATGCCGACATCGTCAAGGAAATCAAAGGCTTGCATTCATCCTCGAAACCTTCAGGCTTTATTGAGACACGCCGTGACATCACAACTTAATTTGGAAGGAGGGCGGCTGAGTGAGCGCAGGGGATTTCGTCCCAGGTGCAGCCAAGTGGTTGCTGCAGTCTGAAACCAATAAAATTTGCATTCTAGTACTATTTACGCTGTTTGAAACCTGGTTTGAAATTTTTGAAAAAAAGGCCCAAAATTAAACTGATGCGCGGCACTGCGGCCGGCGGTAAACCTAGCGCATCTGAGCGTCTGGCCGTGTAGTCAAAGAAGAATGTCGGTGACTCCGAATCGACTTCGAAGCACCAAAAACGCTAATGACCCCGACCCGGATTGAACGGATGACCTTGAGGAAACGCTGCTACACGGATACTGGAATCTCACGCTCTACCGCTGAGCTACGGGGTCACTTAGGCCATTATGAGAATAGCTATTGGTAACAGCAGGAGTTGGATATCGTTGTGCCACTTCGATGCCTTGGTTCGTTTTCAGTCAGCGGAACAGAAAAAAAACGAAACAAATTCCCACCGAGCGCGAGTCCAAACGCCGACCATCCAACCCGATGCTATTCAATGCTGCCTTCATTTATTGTGTGCTCCGGAGCGATACTCCTTCTTTTCTCGCGTCCTCTGATACCCTCTTGCATCTTTTATCTGCTCCAGCCGTAAGCTGATATTGTTATCCATAACCAAAATCGCCTCTAGTAATCCTACATTTCGCTTCAAAGGCGTCATGAGATCTCATACTATACTCCGAGTCGAGTCGAGGAGCTTCAGGCCAGGCCTAGTCGTGTGCGAGTCGAGACTCAATATCAATATTCAATGTCCCAAAGGCATGCTATTATGCGCTCAGTAGTTGCCCCAGCCTGCTGCCGCGTGGGCTTCTAAAGCTCTCGCTAGCCTCACTTACCTGGAATTCCATTAACTTTTGCTAATTGCAAGTAGAATTACTGCAGGGCATTGAAACTTCAAGCTTCAAGGGTTACCAAAGGCTCATCATGCATCAACGAACCATTCGCGATAAGAGATGCAGTTCAAAAGTCAAGATGCCGTTTTTGCAGTACGACTTGTTCAAGCAGACGGAGGAGTGGCCTGTGGTTCCTTCATCTATCATTCGGTTGCTCAAGCGCTCAACGTTCAAGCTTCAAGGCTCTGTTTTACAAATCTACTCCTTCCATACCAAGCGTAATGTATGCTATCGTCCTTCGGCGTGGACCGCTTGAGGTTTCGAGCATCTCACGTCAAACACGTACCGAAAGGATTTCTTTTTCCCCTTTTTCTCGTCCTTGCGTTTGTCCAACAAAGATGGCTTCTGTTGAGTGAACACTGGGTAAGGACGGAAAAGCAGTTCATGATTTAACAGTTCCATATCGAGCCACTTGATGGATGAATAACGACAACATGGTGATGAGGCAAGTTCAAGCTAGAGCTTTGGGAACCGCACTGCGACAAGAAAAAAATCAAGATAGAACAAGTTACAATGTTACTAATGATACATGCTACACAAGTACACAAGACAAGGTGATGATACAATGATTAGGAGTATGATATAGAGTTAAGGGGAGTTATTGTTCCGGACATGTTGAAATCGTTAGCGAAACTTGTCAACTAAGCACGGACACGGCGCCAGTTGGAAGAATCAGGTCCAAGCATAACAGCTCCGGCGCGTTTCCTCGAGGTCCGTCTGAGGGATTCGCGAGTAGGAGCAGGTGTCGTAGTGGGGACCTGTCTAACAGCACCAGCACTGCTCGAGGGCTCAACCTTTCCAAGCATGACCCCACCAGTCATCACACCCGTCTGACCACCCTGGTAAGTGTAGCGACAGATGGAATCCTTGCTCTTGTCAACGGCGACAGGTGCGAGACGACGCTGAGGGCGCGAAAGTAGGTGATGGGAAGGGATCGAGTCGGTATTGATAACATCAGAGTCACCCTTGGCGGACGCCATTCGGCAAGGAGGGACGTAGACAGAAGTCTTTTTGGGCACTGTAGGAAGATCACAGGACGCAGAGATGGGTGACGAAGAAGTGGATGATACCGAAGTCATGGATTCGTCTGATGAAGCTTCTGAAAAACCAGTCGACGAGGTAGTGGACTCGGTGTCCGAATCACTCTCGGAAATAGTGTCGTCGTCATCGGTTTGCGTAGGGAAGGAAATAAGTGTAGGAAGGGCAATAGGCAAGGACTCAGGCGCTGCGGAAGCGCGCTCGCGAACAGCTAGCATGTCTCGTAATTTCGAGAGCATAGGTTTGGCCACTCCAGTTTTGGTCTTTGAGATCGATGGAAC
>JADNRY010000841.1:0-24297 GCA_015501585.1 Rhodocollybia butyracea
TCCAGATTGGATGCTCCTTACCGCTGGAACAGTCACCGACACCGATACGAGAGATATTCAAATACAATGGTCCATCAGAGTGCAACAAATTTGCAGAACGGTGGCGTGTTTACCATTACGGCGAGATCATGGGTGGTGTATCCAGGTTTTGTTCTTTCTCCGAGGGCTATCAATTAACAATATTGTATCCTGCCAAGGAGCAATGTTTGTTGATGTTAAGATAATATGGCGCCTAATCCACTAAGGTTATATGGCTTAGTAGATTAGGCAGGTACTCCATCCTTCTACCGCTGTCGACACTCAAAAAGAGTGGTGAATCAAATAGTATCATGCCATATATTACAACCGACAATCAGATATTAGTACCACTCCACGAGGACTATTGTCATCGATTCAAGCATTCGGCCATAAAAAGCAGTTTTCCAGGTGCTGGTTAGCGCACTCGGGAACGCATGGTTCATTTTTTGATTTTCGCCCTCCCGGATCTCAATTGCTGTCACGTGTTGATTTATTGAATATTATCTTATCTACCTCTCCATCCTCATTGGCGCAAGTTGTTTGCATAGGATTAGCAAGCAAAGCCTTTAAATTGAGACTAGGTTGAGACTAGGCACACAGAGCACCTTTGGACATGGAGAGTTGTTCACCCGCTGGGCATGTGGGCACTTTTGCGATCATCTGCTGCTGCTGAGCACCAGCAAGAGTCTGGGAGAAGTTAGAGCATGTGCAGCCCCCTTTGTTTTTTATTGTGCTCTGCAGTGGTACTAAGTAGGGGTGCTACTATTCTTTCTAAGACTTTCTTGATGCTAATGCTGACGGCGTTGTGCATTATTACGAGTCCTGAATGTAATGAAGGCTCGTCCTTATGGCGGTTTCGCGTGGGAATTTATCCGAATTAGGCTTCCTTTTGTCTAAATCGGGTTGACCCAATAAGGAGATTAGTTTCGATATATTTGGGATGTCAAAGCATTTGCCATGTGACCTCGGGTTGGCTCATCTCCTCCGTGTTCAGATTCCTACCAAATTCCAGCTTCTCGATATTCCACTTTGTTTCTTGTTTTCTTGTTTACCTTTTATGTGCTACTTGAAGTGCAACTTTCTATCCATGCATGTGCAGTTCAGGGATTTGTGGTTTCTTTGTTCTTTCGCTGCAATATTGGTGAGTTGAACTACAAGTTTACAGTGATATCCATCTATATCCAGAAGGACTAAGGCATGAAACCTCCTTCGCATACTGCTGCTTTTGCTGATATTTCATTCTTCTCTTCACTTGTGCTAAACACCGTCTCTGTTCCAGTCTGTGGCATGGATTCATGGTTTGATGCATGTGTGTGATGTTCTTTCGCCACACGGCGTTTATCTCCTATTTGAGACTCCACTCTTTACCTCCTCGGTATTTCAATGTCTTCAGTGTGAGCTTTCATTTGCCCTCTGTTTCCTTCACCATATTTATTGCTTTTATCAGTAGCACCTTTGTCTTCTATTACCCTGCTTGTTTTTGGTGCATACAACATGCTGACTATTATGCATCTTCAAATCTTGACTTCAGTCAAGTGTACAATTTTTCGGACCAGAGCGGATGACAGCAGATCGTGCCAACATTTTCATTTTTACATGCTCTGGTCCAGCCTGGCCATCTGGACTTTTGACTGGGTCTTATCCATTGTCGTTGCCAAGTGCTCAGAAAATTGTGATCCTATGCCCAGCTGCAGGTTGCAGGACTCGTACCTGCCACGCGCTTGCGTGATGGCCCACACTCGCAAGTCCAGATAAGAGGCCTAGGGCCCACTGCAGTTGAAGTATTTGCATAAGGGCCAATTTCTGGATCATGCATCAGGCTGATTCTTTGAGGAGGATACTCACTGTGAATTTCAATCTTTATATCTGCAAGCTTGGGCACCCCCAGTGGTTGGTACAGTGCCATACGGCCCAGGCAATGGTGAGTTCCTACAACAGTGTACTAATATTTGGATGCTTGTGATTGCTGCTTAGAGTATGTACTGATAATGCAGCAGCAAGTTTGAGAGAGGAAGTGGAGATCCTGCGCATGGCACATGGAAATGGAAGAAATAAGGCAGAGGAGGGTTTTCGAGCCCCCACCTCCTGCGTATGACTAGAATAACGATACTGTACTGCTTGAAATGCAAATATGCAGCTGACACCTCGCGCGGGTTACTAACAAGTGAACCGGCGAGCACAAGTTTGTGGCAAACAATAGATAACTTTAAACTTGGGAGTAAACACACTCAAAAGTACTGGGGAACAGAACACTGAGAACAGAACCATGGGCCTTCCGGTAGTGGGACTTTGAGTAAGATGAGAGGAGCCCGAGGAGGGGATAAGTTCTCTCTTGGTTGAAATTTGAAATCGAAGCATGACAGATTGTTTTCTACGCATTTGAAGTGACATTGCTACTACTTCAGAAGTCGTGCGTTTTGTGCGCGTTCGCTGTGTCGCGTAAATTCAAAATTAGCATCATTTTTGGGGCGATAAACCATTATAACCATTGATTTGTCTTCTGTGTACCCAGTGAAATAATTCACTTCCCACTGGCGCGAGGAAAACAACAAGTATTAGAATGCATACATGTAGGGGAACGGAAAAAGAGGGGAAATGAAGCTTATCGAATCAGTTGCCTGGCTAGGGATGTTGCCGCTTTTGCGAAGAGGATACTCGTTTGCGTGTTGCCAATCATAAATCGGCAGAATAAGAAGCTGCAGAGTTGGGTGGGGCGTTTCGCCTTCAAAGGACAAGATAACTGATTCATTTTTCCAGTGATTATACATTTGCATTACTAAATATTATAGAGGCCCGATGGCTAGCTTGGATTTTTCTTCGCATAAGTACAACGCAAACTTTTTCTGTGGAAAAACGGTTAGAGAATGGAACGAAAAAGAAACAGTATGACGAACGTACCGAATCTACAAGTTGAGCGCGATAATGACCTCAAACAAGGGATACTTGAAGATTCTAAGCGCTATCCATATGATAATTAACTAACGAAGACAGTCAGTAGAGAAAACATAAAATACAGTGGTTCAGTTGCTCGAACGTACCAGGAATAAGAATCGAGGGTATCTATCGTTTTCTCTGGCATTATTGACAACAGGCAGAGTTGTATCCTAAGAGGGTCGAGGTAAAAAAATGTTTTTACGTGACTGTAGATATCAACCACGCACTGGAACTTGAAGGCTTTGCTCGAGAAAGAGCTCATTCAAAGCTTCCTCTCGGCGTCGGTTGAGTGCGTGGTGGTAGGGATGGAAGCGCCTAACGATACGAAGATATATTAACCAGACGAATCCAATTTGTTCAACAATAGCAAACACACCTTTCCGCCGACATTTTTTCGAGTTTTTCAAGGTCTTGACTCATATTTGCAGCAGTTGCAGCGGTTTGAAGGTAGTAAAGAAAGAAAAGAGTCGTTGAAGGGTTTCGGATAAAGCTCCGCTAGTTGACATTGGAAAAATTCCTAGAAACCGTGACCCAGAATAACGGCGTCGTACTTTCCATCTCGCTCTTGACGTGCCAATTGCTTAATGCCTGCTGAAGATATGAGCTCTTTCACTGGGTTTTACGAGACAAAAAAACTCACCCAAAACCCGCTCTATCCGCTCCAGGTGACTCCAGGAAAAATCTTCCATCCACGGCTCGGATTCTTTACATCTCTTATAGCTTCTTCTGCCCGGCCAACTCAAACCGAATCGAAATCATGCGCTCAAAAGAGCACAGCTGGAAATCCTCGAGTGAGATCGTCAGGACCTGGAGCTAAAAAGTGAGCTGCGGCGCGTGTCCTATCAGGCTTCTATTTGACCCATGAAACTAGAGAATTGCTGCGACGAAATGACAACTCGATGCCTGAAATTTTCTGGGCGCCCGGATGACCTAGCGCTCGGACAGCGTTACTTTGGCTTCTTCATGCGCTAGATGGTATTCAATCCTCGTCAAGAGCGTTAGTGGTCCAGAGAACGCCAGAACACTGGTCGATTCGTGGTGAGTCATGTGGCACGTGATTTAGATGGCGCCATCACTGTATGGGACGGTCCCGCGCAAATGCAGTCCCCACAAACTTTACATAAGCATTGCATAACGCTCTCACAGCAATTAGCCGATATATTCGGGCTACATCTTCAGTAAAAAAGTACTGCTTTAGTGTAGTGGTTATCGCGTCATGCTTGTTGTAATAAGCTTGAGGCTTGCTGTTCAATTCTCGCTTTTGGCAAATTCTTTTCTCCGTTATACAGCTTTGCTAGCTAGCCGCTAGCGTTAGGTTAGGTTAAGTCAGGTTAGGCGTTAGGGTTTTTTACGCCCGCGCGCAGCGCGGGTTGTTTAGGGTTCGGGGTTGGGTCAGTTAGGGTTCGGGCTGGGTCAGTTAGGGTTCGGGTTGGTTGGTTAGGGTTCAGGGCTAGGTTTAGGGTTAGGCGGGGGTCCAGGGGCAGCGCCCCCGCTTTAGCGTTAGGGTTGAGAATATATACCAGGCCGGAGGCCTCTCAGTTTAGATTAATAGCCTGAGCGTGCAATTAAGCGCCAGGATCATAGCCACGGATTGTTATGTAACGCTTATGTAAAGTTTGTGGGGACTGCGTTCGCCGGTCCCGCAACCTATCCCGCAACCTATTCTTGCCTTCGTACCACGACGATGGAGGACAAATAATAACCATTTGTGCCATCGAAATACCATAGCGTTGAGACGTAGAACATCGCAGTGACACAATATCAGCAGAAACATCAAGGCTCAAACTCCAACCGCAAAGCCCTAGCAAAGTGTTCAAGACAATTCAGCGGCGTAGCGAAACGCCGTCATAGAGGTAACGAAGGTATCAAGCGGTGAAACAACGTTCGAAGCTCCGCCAAGCCGTTCGAGGTTCTCCAGCATCATAGCGAAACACTAGGGAAGCCTTTAAATCGCTATCGTAGGCATTAATCAATGCACACGCACGAAAATCATTCTACTTCGCGATTTTGTGTTCCAGAAGAATCCGGCGACGCATGGTCAATGAGCGAAAGAAGAAAGGTGTGTATCTGGCTGGTCAGAACCTATGAGAGCCAAGTGCTCGAGCTAGAAGAGACCGCATGCCGAGTCTGTGAGCGCAAATAATACAACGGAGCCAGTCCAGTCCAGTATCCAACGCCAGTATCTAACGCTTGAAGATCACGCAGGAGCGAACGTTTGCTCTGCGTTAGGTCGACTCCTGTGACCATTCGAAAATGCGTAGGAGGCAGCATATCGCATTGCAGGTAAAGTAAAGATGCTAACGATGGAGCATTCGGGAGCCTGTAGAGTCCTACTCTTTATTAAGGACGATACCGGCGCAGAAGCATCCAAGCCCAACTCCATATTCCTATCATCTCTGGATTTTCCGTCGCCTTGGGCTTTCAACATGACTCTGCTCCAAATTCAGCACGAGTTCCGAGTGCAGTAACGACTTCCTGACCTGAGATGCGTGGAAAGCCAAATTGAAAACCAAGTAACCTCCTGTCCACAGACTGTAAAACAAGATTTACGCCGGAAGTTTCGAGATATCGGCAGCAAAGACCAAAGCAAGCAGTGAACAGAAGAGAAGCTGGTGTTTATATTTTGGAATTCTGAGCTTTGTGAGTGTAGCTGGAGTTGCTGGAGCCTGGTGAAGTCGTGTTGTTGTTTACATGACGTAGCTTGCTACGTTCTTTCTACACGCATTTACTTCTAATTTTTTTCCCACGTCTACTCTTGGTTTACACGGTATTAGAAGCGCCCATGCAAATCTTCCCACAGTCACTATTTAAACTACTAGTTTCAGCATTCGTAAAATTGTAAATATTGTACAAAAAATCTGATTCGGCAAGCTACGTCGGAGGAGCCCCGAGGGGGATCACTAGTGATGGTAGCAGGGATCGCTTATGTATTTCAAATTTCGGATTTTCACGGTCAGCGCTCAACCATACCTTACCTTTCTGTCTGTTACAACGCAGACTTTTCGCCTTGAATTTATGCTGCATTTTCCCGCATTTTACTCGTTTGATTGTTGAAGGTCACCTCGCCAGCTAACGCGTGCTCCAAAACACCACTCCTTATCCAAAGACGAGGAACGCGCTGGTCTCAGTTGGTCTCAGCCATCTTTTCTTCCAGTTGTGCGTTTTTGGAACATCTGTAGTACACGAAGTTGCAGTAACTCGATTTGCACCAAAACAGCAAACACCTCGTCTTCAGGTATGTGCCCATTCTGTCCAATCAAATTCTACTAACGCCTCACTTGTCACTAGACCATTGGAATCTCAAGAAATCTTGCTTTAGGGTTGTACATTACCTTGGACGCAGTCACTAGAAGTTCAAGACTATCCTGTATACAGATATCGACGGGCTATCATTTATCAAACCTCAAAGCTTCAAGCTCAAACCGAAGATGCCTATGTTGCTTGATTATCACTACACCACAACCCGCCCACAACCACTTCACCGGCTCACAATCGAATCAACCGGCAATCTCGAGTCCCAAAAGTACCAATACTCGTTACTCCGAACCTCTCTGAAATCTATCGCGACATATTGGGTGTGGAGTTTCAGGAGGCCAAAAAGGACGAACTACAGAAGACCCTGGATCTATTCTTGATGCACGCTACGTACACAGAGCAAGTGGTTGAATATGACAGGAAATTCTTGATGAGCTAACGTGTATATGACAGTGCAGGATATTCAACGTATTTCTTTCAACGATACGAGCTCAAGCGCTCAAGTCGCAGTGAATGAGTCGCGTCCTTATATTTCCATCGCATCGCGTCCCCAAGACTAGCCGTTCTCAAACGTGGACGCGTAGGCCGTTTATTTCAGCTAATTCAACCGTGATGACCGAGTATTTTCAAGGGGCAGGACAGGGAGATTATAAGCACTCCTTAACGTTGACCCCGGTGAAGGACTCTCGGTGAAAAAAACCCGCCAATCGACGTAAAACTTTGTAACCCAAATCAGGAAGTTTCGAATTAGCGCCAGTTCTCACGGTTTGCCTTTTTATCTCATCTCATCCATCTCGCAGCTTGTTTTTGTCGCTCTTTTCTCTCTTCTTGGTCCTCTCTGGCCTCTTCAACTCCGTCGCTCTGGCCGTGAACGTTGAAGCTAGGAATCTTAGGCAAGTTTCCAGGTTTTCAAAGACCAATTACGATAAATAATCTCGAACAATATTTACAGGTTTGGGAGCGAAAGCAAAAGCAAATTGACACAAAGCAATGGGTAGAAATAACAAGGGATAGCATGGAGAACATGGAGAATAGGATAGGACATGAAACAGAAACGAGGTAAATTCAGAATAGCATCGAGGAAGACATGGATAAGGACTAATCGTATTTTTCAGTTTCTCACTGAGCGGACACACGCCTTCTTCGCTGGACTGTAATCTTCTGGAAGGGACATCGATGGTCTCTTCGTGCTCGTGCGGAATGACGGTGCGTGTTGTGCTGGTCTTCCAGAACCAAATGGATCTGATAACTTACGAAGACCAGTGGAATGAACAATGGGGAGTCCGTCATCGCGAATGAATTTGGTCGTGAAGTTGTGTCGAACGGCGGCAGAAGAATCAACGACAGACTCGAATTCGGACGCGAACTGGGAATGACCGGACTGGGACTGCAGGGACAGCGATGGCAGGTCGATGGGCTGCGGGGTGAATCGCGTACGCTGCATGTAATACCTAAGGTTGAATTTTTCATCCTGGAAAATACAATCTTAGGTATTAGGCGCTGTGGATGAGAGGCACTTAGTAGACTAAAAGGACGTACCGTTGGATGAGGACGGATGAAGCGGGATTCGGATTCCGGAGGAGACTCGGTGATAGACGACTGACGTTCTATCACCAGCGTCGAATGCCCTTGATTATCTGGCGACGAGAAGGCTCTCAGACTTGAATACCCGGGCAGAGGTGACAAAGGTTGGAACTTTGGGGGCGGAATTTCGCGTCGAGACGGTGGCATGAATGGCGACAGCAACAACGATGGTGAAACAGGAGTTTCATTCAGCATCGCGTCGGGCGTCGTAGACTCCGATGTCCAGCATGGAGAAGCAGGAAATGATGGCAAGGCCAACCAGTCTGACTCCAGCGGCGAAAGCAAATTCGAAGACTCGGACGCCGCTGGTTTAATCGTTAAACGAAGTTCAGGGCGCGGAATCCCTTCCCTGATACCGTCGGCTTGCCCCCAGTGTGATTCCTGTTGCGGCAACGGTATTGTTGTTCCTTTCGGTGGGCTCGGTGGACTCAACGAGGGTGAGTCCCGGTGTTCATAGTTTTGATGCCGCACTAACACCCCCGGCCCCGCAATCTACAAACGCGCCGGTATAACAGTTAGCATCGTTTTCCCAACAACGCAAGCAAAGTGATCACGTACATTCAATGCGTAGCTGGTGTTCACAGAGTTAGACGGGTCATGTGAGGATGTCGTTGCGGTTGGGAACGACAAAGACTCGACATAGCTCGCAAACTCAGAAGGAAAAGCGTTGGAGACCATTGTTGTTGTAGGCAGGGTAACAGTTTAAAAATGTAATACTTGTGGTGATGAGACGCGTAGCGTGAAGCCTGTTGGTTAGGGAAGAGGCGAAGACTCAGAAGCGAGGTATGTAGTCAAGTACGCCACTTTCTTTCCTTTATACTCGTGGCAATGATACTGACACTTGGACCTGATGGTAGGATGTTGTTTGTTAATATTGTGGTTTTGTGGGTGTTTGGATGACGCGTCCCAACACGGCGTAGCCACGAGTCCATGAGTACCACATTATTGCCCATGCCCGTCTCTGATAGATCTAGTTCTCTATGACTCGACACCTGATATTCAATACATTCATTAATTTCTTGTTCGTTCTCCGAAAAAAGACTCATGCTACACGATATGCCTGCAATGCGAATACAACGTGTTGTATTCATTTATTTTCTACTTTGGGTATCATCGTGTTCATCTATGTTCCAATCTAGCGTTTGAAAGATTGTTCGACCCACGGACTGTCGTTCAACGGTTACTATTTCTACTCCTACTCCGCTTATCATCGGTTTCTCTAGGTTCTAGAACCATGAAGGATTAGTAGCATCATGTTCATATTAACATATGAAATGAGAATCGTTCTTGTCTATTGGTTTCTGTTTTCATGTGTCAAATTGTGAATTCAGCGCACAGCGCACTATGTACTACTGTGTGTCCCACCAGCCCTCTTCAGCCTGCCAGAGCCTCAGCTGTGTACAGAGTTGTGAACAGATGAGAGATCTGAATCTGCAACGCGTCTATTCCTTCGGTGTGATATCGGATGGATGTCGTTTGAACCATCGGGAAGGCAGGAGCCTCCTCGCCTGAACATGGCTGAAAGCCTTCTGAACAATTGTACCTATCCTGCTTTCGCTCAATTAAACTGATCTCCTGGCCGCACGCTATTATGCTGATAACCCGCTTATAATAATCTTCAACCGCTGGTCACGAAATTACTTAAAGTTATGAGCTAACAGTTCCAGGCGTGCTTTCTGTTATCTGTGTATATAGCCTTCATGTGGTGTGTTTTGCCTTCTATCAGCGAGATTCCGAACGTCTTATGGCCTAGTGAGCTTAAATAACAAAAATATGTTTGTTCATAAGACTCATTTCGAATTGTCGGTTCAATCCGATTTGATAAAAGTCGCTTTGACCTGTGAGAACCTACTTAAAACTTGCATTAAGACGATAATTCTGAGTTGAATACCACCGTATTCGGAGATAGAACGTTCTGAGGTCAACTAGGCCTGTGACTGGGTGTTCTGCCGCCATTCGCGTTAGAATCGTTGGAACAGTAGTGGAATGGGACTCATTTGGTGAGTGAAATCTTCAATCAATTTGATCTCGGAGTCTTGCCGAAAACGGCCGGAATCCCAACTTTACGCATATTTTCAACTTATCTTAAATTAAGACAAGACTTGACGGATCTCTAAGCCAGGCTTATCTGCATGAAGATAAGCCTGGAGACTTACGCTCTACTACGCTGCAGTCATGCTCAACTACGACGTTATAACGGTTATATGTGCCCAAATCTCCGATAGAGAAATAGATCTTGACCACTCAGTCTCAAAAGATCTTCTGTCTCTGGGACTTGCCTCGAAGAAATCTCTCGGACCGGCTCTGGATATGATCTGGAAGAGGATAAGCAGCATAGAGCCGCTGTTGTCGGTTCTCCCAGAAACTGCTCTGGTCAATGGGAAGAAGGCGGGTACAGATCAAACATACTACATATTAGCTCAATGTTCGCTGACAACTTCGATGCTACTATGGGTCGCCAAGAAGTGCAACTTTTTGATAAATCGCTTATAACTTTGCGGCGACTCAATATCTCAGAATTCTGAATAGATAGATCGATTTGTAGTAGATAAAAACTCTTACCTTGAATTTCCTGTATTTTTAAAGCTTCTATTGCCTGCGTCGGGCAATGTCCGAGCAAAAGTTAAGAAGTGCAACTGGGCGCTTAGCAGCTAAAACTCTTGCCGGTTTTCGCAGGCTCTCACTCGTTATTTTGCTTCTTGTTTCACGAATACTGTACGGATTCTCGTAGGAATTAAAACTTGGCCTGTTATTGGAATAGTAAATAACCCTCTGAATTCATCTCAGCGGTCTCAATAGATATTCTATATGTTCCTGGCGATTGATGTAAAAATCATACTCACGATTCTGAACATTCTGTTTAGTATTCGAGCCCTGTTCGCAAAAGAATCAATCTGAGTAGATAAAATCATTATAAAGTATCTAAATATTGTTACAAAAAATCCTCAAATTTGTAGAGTGACGGGAACCAATGTTTTTAAGCAAGTTGCACTTCCTGACGGTGAGCACTTCTTGACGGACCATAGTAGATGTTTCTTGGTCCGATCGCTCCTTCATCTTGGGACCGTCTCCATTTATACACTTCACGTGTCCGCGAATTCAATGGTCCATGGAGGGAGAGGAGCCGAGTATACACGACTCCGTGTACGCGTACCTTGGCCAAGGAAAACTCATCTTCCCAAAGCTTAGAAAGCTTCATCTCACCCACCAGCTATGCTGCTCGAATTCATTCACGCCTTTCTTGGCTACCAGTCTGCAAGTGGTTTCGTGGGGTTTTGATTTGCCCAAGGCCGCGTGGTCACCAGAAGATAACATGTCGAGCTCTGAAATTGACTTGGGGCCGTCCCTCGCCCTTCTTGTTTCAAAGAATCCGAAACTAGAGTGTCTGACACTCGGCCAGTATAGTTATTCTGGACTATCACTTTCGCTCAGCCGCCTCTGTACTTTGGAACTCCTCTCGGCAAATCATCTGCCTCACCTGGAGATGGGTTTCATTCAGGCTATTGCCTCGTTACCAAAGTTAATCAATCTCTATCTGACGTTACCTACCGGGACTCTCCTTGATTATACGGGTGTGGAGGGTGGATTCCGATCATTGACAAAACTCGAGCTTCGGGGATCAACTTTCGATACACGCAAATTTTTGGCCGTTGCCAGGCCTAAAGCACTACAGGATCTTATTATCGATTGGGGATTCAAAGCTGGAGAGGACCAGTCTCCTCTACTGGTCGACATTGCAGCCATTACTCAATGTCTCCCATCCTTTCCTTTCCTTCGGAATTTAGAGATTGACAGGGAGGGATTAGTATCTTTACCAACGGATCTCGATGAGCACGAGATTTGGTCAATATTTGAACCGCTTTTGGAGCTTCAAAGACTTGAAAACCTCTATTATAACATTCCACTGCCCGTATCAGACCAGAAAACCGCTAAAATCGCTTCTGCATGGCCTCATCTCAAAAATTTATATCTGTTCTCAGCTGATGGCTTATCATCTCTTGGATCCCTGGCGCATTTCGCTAGGCATTGCCCAGATTTGGAGATTCTTAGCTATCCAATCCAACTTCAAACAACTCCCTCGACTGCAGTGATTCCTCCTACTCTCTCTCCGCATCCCTTACACACCTTCCAGGCCCAAGGGCAGACAAACGTGAAGAATGCTCCAGATATTGCCCTAGGTTTGTATCAGATTTTTCCGAACCTTGCGCAAGCTCGAGGCCGTGGCGTTGGTTGGAGGCTGGTGCAAAAAATTCTGGATTCATTCATCTTCCTTCGAGAGCAAAACCGTTATCACAAGGAGTAGATGAAGGCGAACTTGACTTGTATTTTTCTTTTTCGATGTATAGCCATCACCTCTCTATTCAACACCATCGAGCGGGGACGACAACAACAAGTAGTGGAATGCACCCACGCAGACGACCGAGTGAAGAGAAGGGTAATGGAGTCTAATGGACCGGTAGTACTAGTAGCTAGCTGCCTTCAAGTACTTCCGACTATCCGAAAGATGCGCTGTGTCTTCAATTGCGTCGACGAAAATCAGTGCGAACTTCTAGACTCAGTTTATTAGCATGCCCATTTTCTTCTGCCGCTTTTATGTACTGCTGGTAAGAGAGTACTCGTTCGCATCTAAATCCGTAGACGGTTGCACTCTCTTCGCAAACTTAGCTACGGATGTCGGGCCGTCTGCGCGTAGTGATCATAGTGATCATGTGCCCGTGGTATACTGAGTCCTGAAGTTTGAACTTGACCTTCCCCATTGTGCAAAACTAATTGTCCCCTTGCACTCCACTGCTTCTCATCTGTGTTGCAATTATGCTCAACGATGATGTTATTAGGATCATATGCGCAGAAATGGATTATGGACTCTCACCGCGAAAAGATCTTATGTCTCTGGGGCTTACTTCGAAGATTTTTCTTGAACCTGTTTTGGATGTACTGTGGAAGAGGATTCGTGGTATGAAGCCGTTGATGTCGGTTCTCCCGGAAACCACTCTAGTAAACGGGCAGAAGGTGGGTGTAGAACAAACATCCTATCAATGCAATGTTCACTGATCAAGATAAGTAGATGTTTCTGCGGCCAATTGCTCCATCGTCTTGGGATCGTCTACATTTCTATACTTCCCGTGTGCGCGAATTCGATGCTCGGGAACCGTCGGGACGCTTCGTGGAACGGAGTGTACATGACTCCGTGTACGCGTACCTTAACCAAGAAAAACCCATCTTCCCAAAGCTTAGAATCCTTCAGCTCACCTATCGGCTATGCAAGTTGAACTTGTTCATGCCCTTCTTGGCTACCAGCTTGCAGGGGGTCTCGTGGCCTTGTGATATGCCACCGCGGTCACCAGAACCCGATTTGGGCTCTGACTTGGGACCTTCCCTGGCCCTTCTTGTTTTGAAGTGTCCAGGACTGAAGTCTCTGTTCTCCAGAATTATACCTATTATGGGTTGTCAGTTTCACTAAGCTGTCTCCGTAATCTGGAAACACTTTCGGTGCTTTCCTTGTCTCACTTGGAGATGGATTCCATTCAAGCCATAGCCTTGTTACCGAGATTGACCAGTCTCTATTTGACATTACCTGCCGGAGTCTATGCGGGTGTTGAAAATGGATTCCCATCATTGACGAAGCTTTGGCTCTCAGGCTCAACTTTCGACACACGCATATTTTTAGCGGTTGCCAGACCTAAAACTCTACGTGATCTATTCCTTCATTGGAAATCTACTGCGGACCAGTCACCTCTAGCCGATATTGCGGCCATTACTCATCTCCTCTCATCCTTTCCTTTACTTCGGAGTTTAGATATCAATGGCGAGGCATTATTATCTTTACCAACGGGTCTTGATGAGCAACAGCTTTGGTCAATATTCGAGCCACTGCTCGAGCTGAAAAGGCTTGAACACCTCAGTTATAACATTCCACTACCCTTATCAGACCAGAAAACGGCTAGAATTGCTTGTGCGTGGCCTCGTCTCAAAGAGCTAGATCTGTACGAGTCGGCTGGTGCCCAATCGTCTCTTGAATCTCTGGTGCATTTCGCTAGACACTGTCCAGATTTGGAGAGTCTACACTATCTGATTAAAGCTAGGACAATTTCTCCCTCGACCATCATTGCTCCTACTCTTTCGCCGCATCGCTTACGCGTTTTTGGGACCGAAGGGGAGACTGATGTAATGAATGCCCCCGCTGTTGCGCTGAGTTTGTATCAGATTTTTCCGAACATTACCTACGCTCGAGGCGCTGGCGACGGTTGGAGGATGGTACAAAGAATTCTGAACGCGTTTATTTTCCTTCGAAAGCAGGACCGTTCTTTCGAAGAGTAGGTGAGGGTAATCATCAGTTTGATGAAGCCGACTTTCAATTTTTGCTCTGGGGGGTCGTATCAAAACAACGCTAGGAGTGCTTAGTGTACGTATTAAAATGTCCGCAGCGACACGTATGTACATACATCGAGGAAAGAATGAATACTTGAGTGTTCAATGTCCCAGTGACTACGTAGGCTTGTTCAAAGCGACATGTACACGAAACAAATACCTGAGTGTTCAATGCCCCAGGTAAATACACGTATTAAGCTTAAGAATAAACAAACACCTTGGTCACCTACTTCTAATCATTCAACTGAGAGTCTTGATACCAGTACTTGCCCTCCTAGGCTATACCTCCTTACTTCTGCTAACCTCAATTCCACCACGGGTACTGACCGCTATATGCCTATCTCCAATCCAGACCCAGATCGTTATTCCACAGCAAACGTGGTTCAACCACAATCGGTAGTACGCTGTGCCTTGCGCCGACGAAAAAACCTCCAGACTTGGCCGTTTGCCAGTATACCCAAAAACAACTCATTGTTTCGCGAGCTCAAACAAGTAAGGATCCGTGATATCGCTTTCGGAAGGAGAGAGTAAAATGAGCATGAGCATACCATAGTATCACACGCAGTATCACAAAAAAAGGATCGGTAGGTATGTATATGTAATCCAAAGTCAAAATCGGACAGTGGATTTCTTCCATGCTTTTACGCAAAAGTTCCTCCGCCCAATTTGTATTTACCTTACACCAATAATCGGCCCCTCCACCGCCACTACTGCCTGCCACTTTCCTATCCTCCTACACACCCTCAAAGCTATCGGAGCCGGAACGACCAGAACAAGTAGCGGAACGCAAACGATACTAAAGAAAAGGGTAATGGCTGGTTTGATGACGAGGAAGTAAAAGAGTACTTGGAAATAGGTCGAGTAGGTGAACTACGATGCGAGATGGATTAGCATGACATCCGGTTGAAAGCGAAAGGGAAGCACCTACCATCGAGTATGCGTTTCTATAAAACGAGGTTTCCATGATTTCCTCGCCGATCACGGCATGCCCCGACTCGAGTTCAGGCGCAGCGACAATACAGTAGCGTGAAGAAAATTGAGAGGATAATAGAGGGGACTATGGAATGTCGCTAGTAGGAATAACTAGTTATAGGTAGTATGGTTAGTAATAGCCCGGTGAACCATTTACGGCGGGCGTACCTCGGCGTGGGGGAAAGCATGTGCAGCAAGCAAGTTGAAGAAACACAGAATAGCAAGCGGTAACGCAATAGGAAGTGTTGTTCCCGTCTAGACTAAGAATACAACTGAGTCAAGCATCGGATAAGAGTAGGTACACATGAGAACGACGTACCACCGTCAACACAAAGAGGCAAACCCAAGCTGCCAATGCAAAGGGAAAGTTCGCCAGGACCAGATGGGTGAGCGAGCACCAGTAAACTACGAGAGAGAGGGCGGAAGTACCGTGCCCAAGCGTTCGTAGAGCAGAGGCCTAGTCTCCGGTGACTATGCGGGCTTGAAACTGGACCAGCTTCATGCTCTCAAGGAGCAGCAGCAGAATGACTATTGCGCCTAGCATCATCTCCACCTTCAATATCCGACAACTCTCTATGCCGCCCACTCTCCATCTGTGCATCCTCGTCATCAATGCATCGGAATCACATTCCGAAAAAAGGCCCACGCGAATGAAGGCGCGAAGCTGGTCATACTAGATTGTGATAACGACCGTCCCCAAAAGAGGCGTAGTTTCTGAATGCTCGGAGTTTTCCACGACAAGTGGATAGAGAGTGGTTTGTGGAGATCAATGAGGTTCATTAACATTGTCAGTAGAGTCGGCTGACAGGATGCTGTTGGTGTTGAGCTGATGATATCGTCCCTCGTGCACCTAGGACGCGGCGAGAAGGATATGGTATTGGCGGGTCATTTAATACCTCTGGAGAGACGATTGGGCCACAACTGCAAACAGGCCTGCAGTCCCGAGTCCTAAAGGTAGCCGGTAGCCAGTAGTTGTCAACTCCCTTTGAACAATGTTAATGAAACCTATCGCGACATACCAGGTGCGGAGCTCTAGGATCCCGAGAAGGGCCAACTGCAGAAGTACGATAGCCTCGATAATCCTTGATGCACGCTACACAGAGCAGGTAGTCGAATATGACAGGATTTTTTTGACAAGCTAACATGAATAACGTCGTAGCTGAGTAGCTCCCATATTTCCATCGTATCACAACACGTAGGCCGTTTATTTCCGCTATTTCAGGCGTGAAAACCGTGTATTTTCAGGGAGGATGGATAGAGAGATAAGTGACTCCCAGCGTTAGAGTCCTTTTGGGTGAAAAAACGCGCCATTCGAAGACAGTGGCCGTAAAACTTCAGAAAGTTTCGAATTAGCGCCGGTTCTCACGCGCACGGTTTGCCTTTTTATCTCATCTCCATCTCTCAACTTGCTTTTGTCGCTCTTTTCTCTCTTCTTTGTCTTGTCTTCATTTCTGGCCTCTTCAACGTTGAACGTTAACCTTAGGCAAGTTTTCAGGTTTTCAAAGATTGATTACAATAAATCATCTCAAACAATGTTTCGTTTACAGGTTTACGAGCGATAGTCTCGCAAGCCAGAATTCACGAGAGTGAAGAAAAATTGTTCACTCAAGCGAAAGGAAGGCCAAGTCAACACAAGCGAGAAGTGGGAATAACAAGGGATAGCACGGATAACATGGAGACCTAGGACACAGGAAATGAGGTAAAGCCGGAAAAGCATCGAGAAAGACTTGGATGAGAACTAATTATGTTATTCAGTTCCTTACTGAGCGTACATACATCTTTTTCGCTGTACTGTAATCTTCAGGAAGTGGCGCCGATGGTCTCTACATGCTCTTGCGGAATGACGGTGCGTGTTGCGCAGGTCTTTCAGAAACAACCTGATCTGGTAACTTATGAAGACGACTGGAGTAAAGAACGGGGACTCGGTCATCGCAAATGGATTCGGCAGAAGAATCAACAGCAGACTCAAATTCGGATGGGAATTGGGATGACCAGACTGGGACTGCAGGGACGGCGATGGCAGGTCGATGGGCTACCGCTGGGCGCGTCCGCTGCATGTAATATGTATGGTTGCCTTTTTCATCCTGGAAAATGCAATCTTAGGTATTAGGTGCTGCGGACGAGGCACTTATTAAGCTAAAAGACATACCGTTGGATGAAGACGTTCGAAGCAGGATCGGATTCAGGAGGATATTCGGTGATACGACTGACATTCTATCACTGGCGTTGAATGCCTCTGGATCTCTTGTGATGAGAAGGTTCTCAGGCTTGAACACTCGGACAGAAGCGACAAACGTCGAAACTTTGGCGTTGAGGGTACCATGGATGGCAACAGCAACAATGGTGACGAATGAGGCAAAATAACGGGAGTTTCAATTAACATTGTATCCGGCGTCGCAGGTTCCGATGTCCAGCACAGAGAAGTTGAACCGATGGCAAGGCCAACCAAACTGACCTCCTGTTCCTTTACTTTAGTCGCGAATGCATCGCACGCGACTCTTGACTCCGCTGGTTCAAGAGGTAAACGAAGTCCTGGGCGCGGGCTTCCTTCCTTGATACCGTTGGCTAGCCCCAATGTGTTACCAGGTTCGATTCCTGTTCCGGCAACGGTATCGTTGTTGTTTTTCGTGGGCCCGGTGGACTCAACGTAGGTGAGTCCGGATGTTTATAGTATTGATGCCGCCCAAACATCCCCAATTTCGCAACCTACAAACACGTCGGTATTCCAATTAGCACCAGTTATTGCAGGAATGGGATTCCATTTTCTTAAAGGATCAACTTTATTTATGATCATGCACCTTAAGCACTTTAAGAAGTACTTACTACTTATACAACTACTTAAGAACTATAAAATTACTTAACAACAATCTTAAGAGATTTTTAAGAGAGCTGTTTCTTAAGAGTACTCTCAAAAACTCACCAGTGGACATGAGAATGCCAGGGTTTGAGGTAAGATCTTAAAGGAGATCAGAAGAATATTGCGAACTCACATCAAAGACATCAATCTCAAGGAATTTTTAAGGAGGTATTTCTTAAGAGCATTCTAAAAACTTGCCTCTTTTGCCCTTACCTCTTTTGCTATCAGAGTCACCTGGCACCACTACAGCATATAAGTCTTGAACTGAGAAGGCGCATCTTGAATGATCTGTGAGTTGAAAGTACTATACAAACAGAGCCACCACACCAAGTGTAGGCAGGGCCCAGGAGTGACAGACAGTGGATTGGTTGAGCCGATGTGGCGCAACGAGGTTGGAGGATGAAAGAAAGAAAGAAAGAGTGAAGTGATGTTAGCGCCCATTTGCTTCAACCATGTGATACCGGCTGTTGGCCTCTGTTGGCTCGAAAAATACAATATCCTTTTGTCTTTTCAAACGATAGACAGAAGTACTCTTAAATGTGTGGCCACCTGTGGGCCACATCTTCTTGCCTTCTCTTTCAACCCCCTCCTGCCTATGTATTGTACTTGATGCAAAGTAATTTCAAAGTGTTGTTATTAGGAACAGCTGGGGCCTGCGTTACGGTAGCGCTTGGAAATGACAATAAGTATCTCTTCAGCACGGGCCAGTCACACCTTCTGTCTATTGTTTGAGCACTCTTGGAGCACTCCTTTGTCTTTTCAAACAATAGACAAAAGCACTATTAATGCTCAGCCACTTGCTGAATTGCTGCCGTTTTCCCCCCATCCCCCTCTTCCCCTGCTTGTGAAGATAATTCTTGGATTCAGCACGCCGGGCTCGCATGAGGTCGGCAGCCAATGCCATAATATGTTGGGGGACAGGAAGAGGCAGTGAGCTCCTTTTTGCTCGAAAAGTGCTTCTTATTGCTATTAAGAAGCAAGTAAGATTTTTTCCTTAATGAATATTTGCGCACAAGAGAACGATTTGTTAACAGCATTGTTCTTAAGAAAATGTTAAGAAATAAAGTATCTTAAGAAATATTTGGTACTCTATATTGTAAGTGCGAGGAAATACCATGGGTGACATTAGATACTTAAAAGCATACTTATAGGTTTTCTTAAAGTATATGGTCATAAATAATGTTTGAATAATTGAATCCCACTGTACTTATTTGTTCACGGTTACGTGCGCTCGCGGCGGTTCAGCAACATGAAGTGGCCACGTACATAGCCGGTGTTGACAGAGTCAGACGAATCGTATGTGTGTCATTGGCAATGAGACACTCGACATAGCGAGGTATGTCAGAACGAATAGCAACAGAGACTTGTTAACTTGAATTTGTGGGTTTTTGGATGATGCGTCCCAACTCAGTGTAGTCACGACGATACATTATTGCCCATGCCCGTCTCTGATAGATATGGTTCTTTATGGGCTCGACACCCGATATTTAATACAAATTATTCACTCCTTGTTCAAAGTTCTGCAAAAAGAGACTCCTGCTACACGAAATGTCTGCAATGCGCAACCAGCTTGCTGTATCCATCTATTCCACTTTGGGAATCATCGTATATGTACTCCGCTTATCCGGTATCTCTTGTTTCTACCACCTGGAAGGCGATGCTCGATGGATTAGTACTAAGTAGCATCATGCATATTAATATACTAACACATGAGATTTGTTCTTGCTGTTGGTGTCTACTTTCATCTGTCTACTTTCATCTGAAACTGTATTATAGTGTCAGAATATCCGAGTCGAGATCAGGTTAGTAACTACAAGATCGAGTTCAAAAGATATCAATCACGGCACCTGACTTGTAATACTCGTTATAAAAGCGGGCCCATCGCACGTCTTTTGATCCCCAGCTTACAAGTCGCAATGTCTGCAACGTAAGTATTTAAATATGATTCGAGGTATAATTGGTAAATTCAGTGGGCACATGATCATCTACAGAGGCAACTTTTTTGCAGGGGCATCAAACTTTAGCATAGAGGGATCCTCATTTCAGGTTACATATCCCACTGACAACTCAAGGGCAGAGATCAAAAGTACTGCTCCTCCAGGTATACAATATCGCTTGGTCCTCCCTGCTTTCCTGAGCTGAGCAAATTGACAGGATATACACCAGGAATGACTGATTTCCCTGCAGCCACACTTTTTTTTACAGGGCGGAAATATATCTTGCTGGAAATGGACACCTATTTTGGAGCTCAGCCCATGGCTACAGAAAGGAAGATATTTCTCCTGTTAGGTATTGGTGGGGCCGGAAAGACACAATGTGCTCTAGAGTTTGTACGACAGTCAGAAACAAGGTACCATTACTATAAACAGATACTACATCATATTGTATTTGCCTACTCATTTGGATTTTGCAGATTCACCAAGCACTACTTTATTTCAGCGCATTCTGAAGAATCTATCCAAGCAAGTTATTATGACATTGCAATCAAGAATGGACTACAGCCTGATAGTTGGAGAGTAGGGCTCTAATTGTTAGCAAAGGACATGGAAGAATGGTTGGTTGTGATGGATAATGCTGATGATCCGAGAATTAACCTTGGGCAATTTTTACCCAAAGCAAACACTGGGAACGTGATCATTACATCACGCAACCGCCATCTTGATGCACTATCTCCAAATTTGACAGAAGTAAAAGATATGTTACCCAAGGATGGGATTGAACTTTTGTTAGAGCATGCCATCAAAGGACGTCAAGGCAATGCCGAGGAGAAATCAATTGCATGTCAGATTGCAGCCAGGGTGCATGATTTTACACTGGCGCTGGTCCATGCAGGCTCGTATATTTGCAGCACAATTGCCTTGGCAGCTACCTGCAGACATTTGAAAAGCATCTGTCAAGCTTGCTAAACAAGCACTTCACACAAAGTAGTGACAACTTCAACCTTTCTGTTTATGCAACATGGGACATTAGCTGGCAGATGTTGACAGAGAAAAGTAGAACATTTTTGAGAATATGCTCCTGCTATCATTATGAGAGGATACCAAGGATTCTATTTCAGAGAGCAATTGAGAAAATGAAAATATGGGTTGGCCACCATTGGCAGCACAGGCTCAATTGGAGGTCCTGGCTTCATCTGATTTCGACTGAGATGAGATGGAAATAAACAAAATGAGTGAGGAGTTGATGGCCTATTCTCTTTTTGACTGTTGAAAGAGATGGATTCTATTCACTCCATCCATTGATCCATGGATGGGTTAAGAATAGCACTGATAAGTCCAGCAGAAGGACCCTTGAAGAAGGAGCTCAAAGTATTGTGGCGATCACTGTGGAGGATGCAGACTGGACTGAAATTGGATATATGAGATTATTAGTATCACATTGCAGAAGGTTTGATATTGGAAGTAATAGAGCGTAGAACACAGATTTTATATATTTTCCGTTGATATAACAATGGATCAGTAATTTATAATTCCTTGCATCTATCTACCAGCCAGAATATAATCAACCTTGTTATTAGGAACTCCAGTGTTTATTAATTATGTAACTGTAAGTGACGCGTAAATTTCGGGCCCGCCTCCGCTTCCCTCCCCTCCCTCGCAAGCTCGGGGGGTCCCCCAAGCCGGGAAGTCGTCGGCGGGCACCCTAAAGCCTCATTTACGCAGGATATATATGCGGAGCGCCTGCGGCGCACCCTAACCCTAACCAAACCCTAAACCCTAACCAAAACCCTAAAACCCCTAACCAAAACCCAAACCCTAACAAGTCTTACCGCACTTCTGGCAATGCCAACGGTTACTCTGTTAGGGTTAGCTAAAGCTAACCCTAACGAGAGTAACCTCGGCATTGCTTAATACTAGCTTTAGCTCACAAATACAAGAGGGAAACTTGAGCACAATGACCACTATAAAGGGACTTGGGATAGAAAATTAAGAGCGCCTCACACTGTAGCCTTGATATTAACAACAGTAATAATATTTTACCCTTTGATAATAGCAAGGGATTATAAATTCTCAACCTGTAGGTATTAACAACTTTGCTGATATATTATATTATCAGTGTTTCTAGTTGAGTAATCTATTGCAAGACTGTGCAGGATGTGTGGGCATTATGGAGTTGCATTGAAACTATTAGAGCCGTTGTTAGAAGAAAACAAAGCGGACTTTAGGAGAGCAGGATCCAGAAACACTTTTGCTGATGCAGAAATGGGAGAGGTGTATTGTGACTCTGGAAGGTATAACAATGCACTTCACTTGAAGAGCCTCCTGTAGAGCTCTCAAAGGAGGTGCTGGGAGAAGAGCACCCAGATACCCTTGCCAGAATACAGAACTTGGCAATCAGCTATTCTGGGGTTGGAAGATACAATGATGCATTGCAACTTGCAGAGCCTCTGGTGGAGCTCTCAAAGAAGGCTTTGGAGAAGATCACCCAGACACCCTTTGTAGAATACGGAGCTTGACAATCACATTGTCCAGGATTGGAAGATACAATGATGCATTGCAACTAGCAGAGCCTCTTGTGGAGCTCTCAAAGAAGGTTTTGGGAGAAGAGCACCCACATACCTTGACCAGAAATAAAACTTGGCAACAAGGTATTCTGAGGTTGGAAGATACAATGATGCATTGCAACTACAAGAGCCTCTTGTAGAGTTCTCAAAGAAGGTTTTGGGTGAAGAGCACCCACACACCCTTAGCGCAATACAGAACTTGGCAGGAATTATTGTAAGGTTGGAAGATACAATGATGCATTTCAACTAGCAGAGCCTCTTGTGGAGCTCTCAAAGAAGGTTTTGGGTGAAGAGCACCCACACACCTTAGCATAATACAGAACTTGGCAGCAAGCTATTGTAAGGTTGGAAGATACAATGATGCATTGCAACTAGAAGAGCCTCTTGTGGACTTCTCAACGAAGGTTTTGGGAGAAGAGCACCCACACACCCTCAGGAGATTGCAGCACTTGGATTGGACTCGTGACCTCATTAAACGTTCCTGTACAAAGCAAACTCCCAGAATTTCACAGATGATCCAGAATCCAGATCAAAATCACAACCTTGAAGCAGAAATTCAAGTCTATATTACTTCATCCTTGCGGCAAATGAACATACTTCTGTTGTATCTAGACTCTCATAATAAGGTCCACCCCCAAGTCTCTGAGCAATTAATAATAAAGATGTCCACGAGTCCGAGTTATCCGCAGGTGCTCGCAGGTATGTCTACCTGCGGATCCAGGTATCCGTTTCCCACGGATCCGTATGGGTCACGGGTATCGATCCAAGCGAATTTGTGCTACCTGCAGGTACCTGCAAGTATTTGTGAGGAGGGCAAGAATAAATTTTTTTCGCTCAAATAAGGGCTGGAATATGCTCTCCTCCATGCACTAGACCCTGTCTGAGCAGCTCATGTGTCCACCCTGCATGTAGCAAGTTACAAGTGGCTATATGCACTGTAGTACACTATACAATCATGATGAATATAGTCCCTCTTTAACTTCAGTGACTTGTATCACTCAAGGACCACTGTTCTCTACCCAAATTGTGCTTTGTTCTATGTATTAAGCACCTACTGAGTGTCTCACACCCATACCTTGCATGTAGTACCCATTTCATTATTATTGTAAGTACTAAATACTTGCAGGTACTCACAAGTCACTTGTGAGTACCTGTGTTCACTGGGATCCGCAAGTACCCGCAAATACCTGTGTTAAGATCCTGCGGATCCCGGTATCCGTTTCCCACGGATCGTGCGGGTCACAGGTAGCCCCTTGAGGCCCACAGGTACCCATGCAACGGATCCGGGTTTACCTGGACCTGGACTTGTGGACATCTTTAATTAATAATTGGTATCTCCATTCTTTTCTTGCTTTGCTGGAAGGCTGGGAAAGACTCTGACTATTCAAGGAGTAGCATGAAACTCACCCAAGGGAAAACCAGGCAACAAGTGGTCACAAAGGTTAGAGGTACTCCTCATCCAGGGAGGAATTATTTAGCCACTGGAGAGACCTTGCTCCTGGTTTCCTCAAGTCCAAACCTGCTATTTTGCTGGCTCTTTGAATATCTTCTGTCTCAAGTCAAAGTCTAGGGTATTCTCAATTAAAGATGGACACAAGTCCGAGTCCAAGTATGCTTGGGCTCCGCGTGCAAGTACATGTGAGGTATAATCATTGACTTGCGACTTGTGCGAGACCTGTGGGAAATGAGTCCTGACTTGCAAGTATTCTTGCAAGTAAACTCACAAGTACTTGTATAACAAGTCACAACAAGTACCTGTGAGTTTACCCACAAGTACTTGTTGAATAGTAACAAACAAAGTGTA
>JADNRY010000842.1:0-24224 GCA_015501585.1 Rhodocollybia butyracea
TGAGGGTAGGTGGCGGAAAAGGGCCCGAAGTTGATGGTGCAAGCTGCCCACACGTTGTTTCTAAAGAGTCACGTAGCCTCGGTTCCAGCTAAAGAGCTTGTCCAGGGTGGACCTAGAGTAGGTGTAGCACCGGTACGCGTATGCCATAAAAAGGGCTAGGGTTCAAGTTAGGCATGCCCTGAACCGAACCAAAGAACAAAACCCACCATTAGCATACCCAGATATCCGGGCAAAGCAGTTGAGGCTGAGAAGAGCAAATATGGTGTTGAACGCCGCTTCATTGCTCTGCTTCAGATTCCCTGGCGCCTGAAGGAAGCCTAGCTCAAGAATGTTCCCACCGAAATGAGAAGACTCACCTGAGGCCCTCCCCAAAGCTCACCCCAAATGCAACTGCAGGACAGTCGGCTCGACGATGATTGGCTTGCTTGTCGCTGAAGGTGAGCTCTGCATGAGCTTGGCGGATGGCTTGAGTAGCTGTTTTGTTTACGGTCTCCAGCCAGCCAGTGCCTTGCGGGTTACCGCCTATGACGCCTGTAACAACGCCATCAGAGTCTAAAAGGGCGTACGTTTGCCTAATCGCTGATCTTTAGCGGCAAACACAACTAAGAAGGGAAAAAAACACGTACCCAGGATCAGGAACAAACTCAACCAGGCCATGTGCTTCCAGTTCGGCGATGGAGCTGTGCATGCGGTTGAGCTCCTGCTTCTTGCCCATGTATCCGCCGGAGCCAATTTTGGCATCATCAGCCAGAGAGAAGTCTTCAACCTGGAACAAGGGCGACTCGAGCATGCGACGCTGAGCATGCTCCGAAACCTCACGCTCTCTATCCCCAGCTTGCTTGGCACGGATTTTCCTGCGTTTCTCGCGGTTCTTGACGTCCTTCAAAGCACTCTTCTCCTTCCGGGAGCGTTGAGGCCCGATATCCCCGCTGGCGCTAGAGGGAAGGGGTCGGAAAGAGGAAGGAGCTTCCGGGATGAGGTCCAAGAGGAAGGCGTAGGGAGAGGCATCTCCCAAAGCGCCGTCGGCGGAGCTAGGCTGGGTTAGAAATTCAGGACGGCTGCGGGAGCTGGGAGGGGAGCTGGAAGCCTGGAGGCAGGAAGTTGACAAGGAGGTAGAGGCGGTCGGGGTAAAGGAGGTGGATTGGCCGTTTCGAGGGTGCTGAGTGTCTGAGCCGTGCGGGACATCGACTTCAGGGTTATCCTGAAGATCGTCAGATCCTGGGGCAGCCTGCTGCGATTGCAGGTGGTCTGAGAGCCGTTCGCTGAGGTGAAAAGGCCTTCTTGTGCATACGGGTTCCATGGCCTGAGCTTTGACGCCATTGGCACCCCAAGGGGAGTAAAAGCGGCCGCTTCGAGTTCCTAGGGCAACGAGTTAGGCCAAGACGAGACAAGAGCACTGGGTCAGAGCAAAGAAAGCAGCCCTTTGTCCGACGTCCAGCGCTGGAGGCTGCCAACAGTTTGGCTCCGAAGTAGGACCCTCCCTGTTGGCATTGCCAGCTGCATTTGTCAAAGGGAAAGAACTTTAAGAACAGAAAAGGAAGAAAAAGCTTACCCATCGTGGTAAGAGCTGGATGGATTTGAAGTTAGGAAGGGAGAGAGTCAAGGTCAATCGTGGAGAAGGTGGTGATGGTGGTTAAAGGAAAGGTTGGGTTTGATCAACGTTACAACGGTAGCGCCCAGCATCACCTGATGTGACAATGCGCGGCTTTCGGCACGCCGCACAACTTGCGTGCATAAGGGCCTACTCGTTCCTAGTAGATGTATATGATAGGTATGCTATTGGAATAATGTACGCTTATGTACTTGTGTATGGAGTAAATTCTCTGGTACTCGCAGGGAATAATTGTAAGTATTCGAGCAACATTCGAGGCTGCGGCCAGTACTGGTGTCCCGAGTCCTCGCTCGAATCTGAAAGGATTCCGCACCCGGATGCTTCAACGTTTACGCTGTTGACTGGGAACTGATGACTCCGGCTATGTCCCAGAACAAAGCACAAGCCGTGATGATTATTGTGATAGCCCCCAAGATTTAGCTGATCATCGGCCCTCGGGATGTTTGATACTCGGCCAATAACTCTATAAGAGCCATACAAGAAAATATATGGTCTGCAGTTCGTTGCACACGTATGCGCTCATACGGTAGAAGATGGACTAAAATAATAGCTGGATAAACGATCATAAAGTAGGTACATGGAATATTTGCATAGTACAGCAGCTGACAGACTCAAGGCCTTCATTTGAATACAGATTTCAACCACTACCTATTAAACATCACCTTTGACTGCACAGATGGCTATAGCAGTGGTAAGTCGGCAATTGGGATGTGAATATGCTTGGCCATCTCAATGATGCAACGATGTCTTTGAAGGAAACCTCAGGTGCGTTGGCAGTCTCACATGCAGTCATGAGAGGAGGGGTAGAACAACATATTTATTTGCTAAACTGCTACTGGGATTGTCGATCTATCAATTGGTCCATCAAATAAAGTCCCTGCACCCATCAAACAGACCGAGGCCTCCATACTGAGTCTGGCAAAGCAACCTCAAGCATCTTGCTACCTTTTTGACCACAGTGTATGCTGCCAAGGGCAGGATACCCATCCTCATCCCACTCCAATGGGTGTACGCCGTATCCTAAAGGGATCTGACCGCTTTCATCAAGTCGAGCCAAAGCGGCTTTGAATACACAATAAGTTTGATCATTATCGAATGGGTTAGTATGTTTGGGAGCTTCAACAGCGTCCGCGTTGAACTCCTTCTCGTCTTCTCCTTCTATCTCCCTTACCAAGTGTTCATAATCCCAATCTTCCCGTTCCTCACCTCTTTTGCCTGAGATTCCCAGCCACTCCTCCTCTTCACCTTCTTGTCCACTATCAATGCCCATCCATTCAGAACCCAAATTGGTTCCTTCAGAATCTGTGTCCCACTGTTCCTCATCTAGAGGATGACCTGCACCTGTCTGATAAGCTTGTCTCTGGGCTGGCTTTCCATGCACCCCATAAAACTGTCTCAAGAGGCTAGGGTCAACTCCAGGACAATCCTCGTAGACTCCATGGTCTAGTTGACCAAGAAAAAGCAAGTCCTGAAGAAAGACAATTCATCAACTCTCAACAAGGAGAATACCTGAGCAGAAGCAGACTTACGTTGGGACTTTGATCATGGCCTTCACCCGAGATTGGATGAGCGTTCCAGTTCTCAGTGAATTCCTTGCAGTCGTCGTTGATCAGATCAAGAAAAAGAAACTGTAGAAGCCAGAGATGAAACAAGTTTTTGCGGTCAAGCCCATGCAGTTCCTCGAGCCGAAAAAAGAAAGCCCGCCATGCACGAGCAAACTGAGAGCCAACCTCAACCCACAAACGCTCAATGCGGGTGTTGTGTGTTGAAGAACCCCACATGAAGCTGGCTCGATTCCGCCCACGTTTTATGATAAGAAGGATGGATATAAGTTTGTTTTCCCACCCACGATCCCCTCGAACACGAGAAGGCATCCCGTATTTCCTGACAGCCACAAGGAACATCCTTAGAACAGTTGATGGACGGTTGTTTGTGCTCGTGCGTAGCCCAGTAATCTATGGATTTTCAGGTAAGAGCCTTGGCATATCAAAGGAAACAAAGACGCACCGTTCGGGAATATCCATCAACGCATCCATGAATAACGAAACCCCAAAGGATTAGTTTGTGGTGTCCATCGACGTGCCACATGTAGTGCGGTCTCGAAACCTTGTATGGATTTCGGATTATCTTTTTATTTTTACGTCGCTGGTGAAGGGAGCGCCCAAGTTTGTCGACACGGTCAAGTGACTCTGTAATCCGATGTTTCTGAAGCCGGAGGCCTTTCTGGCATAGGTGTGCTGTTAAATACTGTATACTGCTAGGTTTTTTCCTAAGGTACTCCTTCACCAGGGCATCAAGTTCTGCATGCGTAATTGTAGAAAAATGATGTTGGATCTCATGGTCTCGAAGGTGTGCTTCCAGAGTCTGACGATGTACCTTTAGTTTCTTTGCCAGCTCAGCCACTTTGATTCGACGTAAAGGATTCATGGCAGTCTTAAGGAATTCTGGATCAATGAATTTTCTTGGTCGGCCACGTTTTCCCATTCGATGAATGATAACCGGATCGATAGCAGGCTTGAGACGTGTAGATTCCCTGGGATGTAGCTGAGTAACTTGAAACAACCTCTGATTGTATGCAAGCCTTACCTATTCTCTATCATTTCTTTCGCATCCTCTAGCTCAACTAACAGACGTGCAATGTGGTCGGACACATCATGTATCCACTGCAGCGGTATCTCTTCATCTCTGGCTGCATCCTCCATATCCAAAAGCAGTGGAACCACATTTTCCAGTATTGAATCTTGGTGCAGCTTCACCCGATGCAGGTTATAGCTATCTGAGGTCAGAAGCACAGCTGGTCTGTGATAATATTCACGTAGAAGAGAATTGGCTTCATAAACATTGGAAGACCAAGGTGTAGCTTGTTGCGGAAGTGGTGGCAGAGACATTCCGTTGAAGGTGGAGATGAAGCAACCGATATTATGTAATTCAGGCAGTTATTTTCGGAACTTCACCTCGACGTGTAGACGTTTGACTTGTTACTTTATGGACGCCGCCCAAACCTCTGTGACTCTCCCAGCTCACTATCGCAATTTCAAGGAGCTTGATGCTCTTCTCAGGCTTCAAAACCAAGATTGGATGCTTGTCCCTGAGTTCTGTAAAGACCCCACTGTAGTTCTTATACAAGTACGTTGGGTCTTTCTTGAATATACTACACAGTTCTAACACGACTGTTCAAGTTGGAGAACAATCAGATATTCAGAATTAATTATCATACCCTCACAGCTTTGGCAGCAGGATTGAGGGAGGTGCTCAAACTTCCTGATTCAACAAATGGGCTCTTAGGGACGGAGATCAACCCAATCTCCCTACCAGGAAAACCCGATGAGATTATTCTTTTCCTTAAGTGGATTGAACATCCGTGAGTAGGCTATCTTTGATTAAATTAAGGCTTCATACTCAATTCAAGCTCATAGTCATTGGATCCCGTTGGAATTGACGGAATCGGACCTATTGAACCTTTATCTCTTTGCTGATAAGTGGATCTGCGAGCCCGCTACAGACTGGGCTCTTCAGCGTATTGAGGGTCTTGGATTAAGGGCTTCCCGAATGCTAGGTCTTGCATGTGAACTCGGAATTTGCCGATGGGTCGAGCCGGCACTTCGACAGCTTTTCTATATGTCGACTTACTCCTTGTCACAACAGGAGAGAGATGAAATTGGGAACAATGCCTTAGCGGTGATTTCCAACGGACAGCTTTATCTCAAGGATCGGCGTATGGGATGTGCCGCATGCCCACCTCCAATGTCGAACGTCGGCTTTGGGGAGAGAGAGTGCCCCTACTATGGGATCCATCACGAGAAATCTAGATGTGCCAGAGCCTGGGATCTTGGGTGGAAAGATGTAGGTCTGAGGCTGATCAATCCTGAAGATCCTCTCCAGTTCTCAGAGGCGATGTGGTTTATTCGGGGCCTTAGGTTCGAAGGAGTCTCTGAGCAGTGCAGGATTGCAACCATCGAAAGCATTGCACCTGCTTTCGAGGTTGAAACCGACACTTATCAGAAGGCAATAGAGAAGATTGGCAAACTTATTCGCATGTCTGCTTACTCATCGTAGATCATAAACAAATTTTCGCCAGCTATCCTATACTTTCCTTTCTCTCTGATGCTTAAAATGTATCCATCCGTCCTCAAACCTCACTCTTTTGAATACACTACAAATATTTTCTAATGCTTACCGCTCTTTTATGCACTTATTGGGCTTATTTGGGTGCCCTTTATATCTATATAGCACTTTTGTGAGTGAAACTGTGGAATCAAACTATGAGTACCTCAGTGTGAAGGGGGAGCAAACTGACTTGTGAGGGGGGAGCACACATTTTTGTGAGGGGGGAGCACACTTATTTGTGAGAGGGGAGCACACTGACTTGTGAGGGGGGAGCACAATTGAATATTTCACACTTTTGAACAGCATAGTACACAAATGGAATTGTACAAACATGAGCATACCAACAAACTCAGGAGACGCGACCAACGAGAGATATATTCCCAAAGTCCGACTTGAGTGGCCTCATGCTGGTGGCTGGCACTATGTCAAGACAATCCAGCCACCAGCCGAGTTCACTGGCGCCAGAAAAACAAAAGGGATCGGTGAGCAAGGAACAAATGGATTCAAAGCAAGTTGCGCACCTTTGACCTATCCAGAAAAACTTCCTGCGATGGATGCTTGAGACCATCAACTGCGAATATCCGAGCCTGCCATGAGGCGCTTGAGTAAAAGTAATGGCAACATTTGAAATTTGAAGACAGCTTCTGTTTACGGTGCACTGCGGGATAGGCTGAGCATTACAGTCAGAAATTGATGATTAAGACATGATGCATGAAGTGGCAAGTATCCAGCAGTTGTGTTGATGGGTAAGAAAACAGCGTAGCGGTGTTGGCGTTGGTTCTGCGGTAAGTTCAACTGACGTGGTCATGTGATCTGTCAATCTCGTTCCGTTTATCCGATCATTCCGCTTGTCCCGCATTTTTCGTATGCTCCCGGGTGGGGCTCTGCACCATACCATATACAGCTATGGCCGTATAAAGTGCAGTGCTATGCGGGTTATGGTTGCGCCGTAGCTGTACCGTAAAAACATCTCAAAAATCCTCGCCGGTACGGTAACCGTCAATTTGTAACACTCGATCCCATCAAACCAAAGACAGTGGGAAACTGTGATAACCTGCGATGACTCAGAGAGATAAAGATTAGATTCGATTTATCTCGTGGCCGGGAATATTCCCGTCCACGTGTCATTTTTTATCTGTTTCAGTCGCTGGTTAAATCTTTTTTTTTTGGAATGTTGTCTGCGCCAGCGACTTGCATCGCTATTGCGTCGTCGCTAGCTGGTTAAATCTTAAAAGGAGTGCTGAAGCTTTGTATGAACACTATGTAATATTCATGCATGGAACTCAGGTTCAGTATTAAGTATGGTGGGTTTGCTGCAACTTGAAGTGGCTGCGGGGCACGTAGTGTTCAATGAACTTAACGTTTGGTAGAGTTGCAAGTGGTAGTGTCCTAGATATCCGGGGCAGTGGGGACTCGGAGCCATGAGACCCACAGGGGATTGGAAGTACTTGATAATGCTCTATACGTTCTATACTATTTGGCCTTGATACTTGGCCTTATATACTACGGTGTGGGTACTCCATGAGGTGTCTGTAAGTATTAGTGAGTAACTTGGTAAGTACATCAGTAAGCTACATCAGAAGAGAATTAGTCCTGGATTGACATGACATCATCATTGGCATGGCAACTAGTACAACAATGACCAGGGGGCATGGCCAACAAAGCGGCGAGTCACAAGCCAACAAGCCCCATCCTTGCTGGCACAGCAGATCCACAAAAATGCATTATAATGGCCATACATAAACTGTAGGGATCTCCACCGTAACCGTATACGGTTACGGCCGGTAAAATTGGCCAAAATTGGTCTATAGGGTACGGTATACGGCACATCAGATCTTGAGCTGGTGGGTCCTAGCCAATATTTATGAAGCAAAAACCATTGATTTAATTGTTTTTGGACTCACCAGGATAGAGACAAGTGCCAGATTCGGCCCCTACAGGGTACCCGTATGGCATCCGTAAAAATACAGCCGTAAAAACTGCTCACAGAAACCGTTTACAGTACGGTTATGGGTACCTGTATAGTCGTAACCACAAGCTGTATCTTAGGTGACGGGGGAGATCCCTAATAAAGTGCCACTTTAGTATGTTTGTACACAATGTAGCAGTGTCAAGTGTAGTGTTCCCCAAAGAATGTATATCAAAATAGCTGTTTCTCTGTCCGGTCACCAGTGCAGCATCTGTTGTACAAGTTCAGCTAGTCTTTTGCCCAAGCCACTTTAATGATGCAGCTAGCTTGATACATATGTATAAGTTCATGGAAGACAAAATCTATAGACAGCTGCCTGTTGGAAATCAGCTAAGAAGTCCAGTCAGAGCACAAAGGGGCTGTTAGGCCTAGTGACCAACACAAGATATTAGTGCGGTTGTACTAAGGTATATATTAGATACCTTTGCAAACGCATGAGTACTACACTACTACATGCTAGCTTAAATACAGTACCTACTGTATACTACATATCGAGTATTACTACCTACTGACTAAGTATATGGATTTACCAACAATCAGTAAGCACCGATATACAACTTCCGATCCGGCTACACAATCTCCGGAGTTGATGTCATCGGCGAATACACAACACTGCCCACTTACAATAGCTTCAAATACATACATATATTTTTGGACACTTGGAGTCTGAGTCCATTCTGGGGCAATACAGTCAGAATCAGAAAGAAGATGAGTGGAGAAGGAACATACAGGTGGATACAGCTTAAGTGTGTCTGAGAGTCAAAGATCTGAATGTACTCACAGGTATACTGTTCAAAAGTGGGAAAAAATACCCACGTGCGCCGAAACTTTATTTCACGCAGAAACTATATTTCGCGCAGAAACTTTATAGTGTGCGGGCCAAAACTTTTCCTCAAATTCCTTTTGTTGCATTTCCTTTCAGTAATAGCTCATTAGATGTACATTTACTGTGCATCTACTGTACATTTACTACTTAATTGTTATTATATAGTCCATAATACCCTCGTAAACTTAGTGAAAAGCTATCAAGGGAACCGGTACAGCCACAATGTACGTGAGCTCATGCTTTGGCCGGCCAAAGCGATCGGGGGGCGTGCTCACATGATTGCTTAACCGCACAGATCGAGTCAGCCTTCAGTGGCATGACCCGCCAACTCTTCACACTTTGGATAAGCTAGTTGTCTGAAATGGTGAATAAAGAATAGTAGATACTACTAAACATGGTATATCTCAATGACCAATAAGTATAGATAAAGCTTGGTAGGGGCTCGAGCCTCGGCCCTGCGCTCCCCGAGCCCTGTCTGCCATCGAAGGCGAAGTTGCCGAAAAGACTGATTTTTGAATGTCACGCGACAATGAGCTATAAATCAAGCGGTGGTAAGACCGGCTCGAGCTACAGACTAAGCGGTGTAAGACCGACTTTCCAGAACGCGTAGTGAGAGCTGAAAAATATTGATGGGCTGGACTTCTATGAAGAGTTGGTGATAAGGCAAGTGATAAGCGCCAATTCTCACGTCTGCCTATCTTATCCTCCGATACGCCTTTGGCGGACCAATCTAATCCACTATCTTATGGCAGCTTATCTAGCTAGTTATCTCGCACCTGACCTAGTCAGTTACATCACCACCATTGCCCGCTCGCTTTGGCTGGCCAAAGCATGCACTCCAAAAGTGGCCAAATTTCAATCGAGCAGAAATGTCAACTGAAAAGTCACGTGTTTCTATACAAGGTATATCGACAGTCACCTGATATTTCCCACGAGCTTATATGGCTTATCGAAAATCACGTGCTTCTATCAGTGTCCTGCTCGGTAGAAATTTGTCCACTTTCGGTCACGTACATTGTGGCTGTGCCCACTTCTCTTGATAGCTTTTCACTAAGTTTATGAGGGTATTATGGACTATATAATAACAATTAAGTAGTAGATGTACAGTAAATGTACATCTAATGAGCTAATACCGAAAGAAATGCAATAAAAGAATTTTGACCAAAAGTTTCGGCGCGCGAACTATAAAGTTTCTGCGCGAAATAAAGTTTCTGCGTGAAATAAAGTTTCGGCGCACGTGGGTATTTTTTCCCACTTTTGAACAGCATACACAGGTAAATACTAAAAATAATCGAGACAGAACCATCTGCCAGATTCTGGATGGCTAATGACAAGCGGAACCCAGTGGGTGAGACTAAAGGTAGAGCCCAGCGGCGTTGAAGAGTGAATCAGAACAGTATTTCTAATAGAGGGGCGTGATGCAGGGCGGAAGTTTATGACGTCGTGGTCATTGTGCACTTGAGTTCAATCTTTCAATGTGCAATGTGCTGGAAAAATCACATCACAAAGCGTTTGTCCTGGTGGTCTGTAGGTCTAGGTAGGAAAATTAGGCCAGAAAAGAAAGACAGTTGATTTTTGATGAAAACATACTGTCCACACTTGCTGTTCACTCAGACATCTTCATGTAGGAGAAGAAAGAGAACTGTTTGATTCAGCAATGCGCAAGAATAAGTGAAGAAAGCTGGAAATGTATCAGACCGCGGCCCGCTGGGAGGAAAATGACGTCTTGAGTAGTGGACATCTTAGCTACTGGGGACACAAACGCTTTGCTTACGTAGCGGTTTGTGAACTAGTGGCTTGATGTCACCAATAATCATGCTGCGCTGTTACCATCTGCTACTACATTGGACAGTACATATTTGGTTCATTGTTAATTATTCCCAAGATTATTCCCATGCATATGTGCTAAAATTTGGATTTCAATAAGTATGAACCATGTATCATGGTCTACATTAGTCTTACTGTTGTGTGAATGTTGTGTCTCTCTTTCCACCCATGCAATCTGAGTCCTTGCCTTGGAACAGGTCTCCTTAAATGCTTACAAAGGATGCTGTTTCGGACTCCCTTCCCCTATCATCTTCTGACAATTAAGTTAATGGCAACATGATTCCTAGTCACACATCCTTGTTCTCCAACCATCACGGTGACAACCAAACTTCACAGTCTTCACTTTTACTATACTCGTCACTCCGCCAGTGTGTAGTATATTATGGAAAGCCGGAAGGGCCTGCCCCTCTTAAGTCCGTTTTGTCATTGATCCGGACCCAGGACCCAGGACACCATAGGTAGGCGCCTGTGGAGCGCCCGTGGCTGTCGATAGGGTCGATAGGGTGCGTTGATGTGTGATCCTCAAGATGTAGGTAGCTGGTTAAATACTTCAGTAACCATTAATTTGTGGTATGGTATTCATAGATTGGGAGAGAATCTTAGCGGTCCTCGGGGTCCCAGCATCAAAGGAGGTCCACAGTCAGCTACAATTGGGCTGGTCAAGGGGCTGGTGGGCCGACATTACTTGCATGAATCCTGGACATGAGTGTGCAGCGTTAATGGACCATTTTCAGTAACTTTGATTCTGGCAGCATGTGGCCCAGGTCAG
This sequence comes from Rhodocollybia butyracea, assembly GCA_015501585.1. Taxonomy (NCBI): domain Eukaryota; kingdom Fungi; phylum Basidiomycota; class Agaricomycetes; order Agaricales; family Omphalotaceae; genus Rhodocollybia; species Rhodocollybia butyracea. The sequence goes on from JADNRY010000842.1 coordinate 11,111, forward strand.
CATATACTCTGAGCACTGTGTCCCAGCCATTGTAGACACTAGAAAGAAAGAAAGCCAAGTCTTTCGACAGGTGCGGATGTAGCGGCAAAGTCAGAAGTGTACATGTACAAACGTCTCGTATTGAAGTAAATATGTACCTGTAGAACTTATAAGTACGCACTACAAGTACCAGTGTAAGTAAGTGAATGCAGAAATATAAATAAAGTAACTCACCCTCAGAAGTGTACGTGTAAAAACGTCTGAGGGCTAAGGATAACTAATCCTGTATATAAGTAAGATACTCGAAACTGCCTTGAAGTAATAATAAGGCACCCGGATGAACGAAGAGGCTTGATAAATAAAATAAGACATGGAGAATCATCAGAACCCCCTGGGAGGGTAAACCTTCCTACATCGAAACACGTCCCATCTGACCTGGGAGCAAAAGGCGGGGGGCGGAACTCCTTGGCACGAAGCTTCCCTCTTGACAAGTTTAAGTCAAGTCGAGTTGAAAAATAATTATACTTGACTGCATGAACTCAAGTTGGAGCCGCTTGTCGACTCGGAGTATATATCAATTATCCAAAAAGGCAACCCCTGCTCCGCAATGGCAACTTGCTCAGCGTCCCAAGTTTAAGTCCTCCGCTTCCCACTTCAAGTTACAAAGACCTTATGTTGTGCCTCCATATACTGTCTACATAAACTCCTTGGCTGCGGATAAGGAACTTGTTTGTATACATTGTACAGGCTTATAAAGTTGCTTGTAACCTATATTAGGATTATTACTGTAGTGGCACATCAGCTCCATGACCAATTAGCCCTGCTGCACTGTATAGTTCTTCCATACAGCTTCAAAAATTTCCACTGAGACAGATAAATATTCTCAAGATACCCTTTTACTGGGAGCAAGGAGCAACAGAAGCCCGACTGCCCCAATATGCATGTAGAACTACAAAATGAAGTGAGTTTGAGGCAAGTTTACAAGTCTATCAAAACTCGGCAACTTGCCTTCTTGTTTTCCTGTTCTAGAGCTGAACCAAGGCAGTCAAGTAATGAGTTCTGGGGCCACTGTGTAACTCCTTGCTATGTGCTGGGGCCTCAAGGCCTTAAGATCCAAGATATTTTCCAAATTCCAATTTTACTATATGTGAAACACCATAACTTGCTCCTTTCCCTTCCCTCGGCCTCTCCCCTTGTTCTCATTCTCTTTCCTTTGCTCTTGCCCACTCATTTCCTTGGAAATTTTGTATCTTTTCCTTGCCCAGTTTGTGCTTCCCTGTCTGCCTGCCACCTGCCTGTCTCCTTGGCCCTCCATCTTTCTCCCTTGTAAACAGCCTACTACAATGTTTGATCATTATACTAGATTGATATTGTACAAGTACATACTACAAAGGTTGCACAAAGTCCAAGCCATAATAAGAGCAATATCTAGTACCAATCCCTGACCTTCACTGCTCTGAGTCCCCACTGTGCCAAATTTAAACAACAAGTTACTGGTATTAAAAAATCGGACCACTGCAGTACATAAAACTTGACTCATGGACTTGTTTACTTTACTCAGACTGTACCGTAAGTATACGGGCACGGCGATAACCAATATTGAGCATATATATAGCAGATAACCCGTTGTACACATACTTACAGTAAACTTAAGGTCAGAAAGCTATACAGTGCAAATACGGGTTTAAATACTATAGACTAGATTTCTCACATAGCGATGAGCGCTCCGAAAGCGCTTTCATGCGGTGTCTTGGGTCCTGCCCTCGGATCAATCACAATCGGACTTAAGAGGGGCAGGCCTTCCGGCTTTCCATAGTATGTCCCCTTGTTTTGCATTTCCCACCCGGAATTCTTGTACTATTGCCTCAGTCCTGTATCCTTTATATAGAATACTTACCACTAGCTCTTTCACGATTATCCTATCAAATCGTACCTTGTGTTCTTGTACACTCACGCTGTCCTCTAGTAATGTGCAGGCTGGGGCCGGGCTCAGGAGCCGGGGCCAAGGCTGATAAAAAATCTCAGCCTGACCCTACCACAGGGCCAGGGCCAGGCTCAGGCTCAGGCCGCGGCTAAATTTACAAATATGCAGAATCAGTATAATTTGAGTACATCTAGAGTAATGCTACTGTATGTACTATTCTGTAGTATCCTCTCACGCCTTGTACTGCTCTGTCACTTAGGACTGTTGCCACATCTGCAACAGTCCAGGCTTTCTCCTAAAACTTGAAGGGCTTTATCAAAAGTTCACTTAGTAGTCTCATACCTAGCACACATCTGGACAAGTCATTCAACCGCATTACAAGCAAGACTACAGACTCGTACACAGCATAAATAAGTAAGGGAGCTGACAGCCCAGACTATAATTCATGAATATGTAGATTGTAAAGTCGTAGGTATCCAGCGCAGTGGGGACTTGAAGCCATGAGGTGTTGGAAATATTATCAGCTGTGCAATTGATTTGCTCGCCGATATTTCTCCAGTAGTTTTAGATGTTTATTCTGCCCGGAGTGCACGCCGGTGTGGAGCTTATCTGTTTTACCTTATGTTTTATCTTATATTTCTCCGTATATTTCTCCGTATATTTCTCCATAGCTGCAGCTTATTTAAACCACCGTTCAATATTATTTTTCCCTGCGTGTTTGCTAGGGCTTCTCTGCTATAGACCGGAGTGAAGTGATCTTTCGGCGACTTAATCATTTTACTCCAACATGAGGCTCCCACAGGAGATTGGGAATACAAGTGCTCTATTGCTCTGTTACTACTTGGCCTTCATACCTGGCCTTATATACTCTACAAGGTGTCTGCCGGGTCTGTACATATTAGTAAGTATCTGAGTAAGTAGGTCAGTAAGCAACGTCGGAGGAATATCAGTGCCGGATTGACATGATGTCATCATCGGCGCGGCAACTACAACATCCTTAATGCTGCTGCGCAGCAATCCCCGACTACAAGGCAAATCATTGTCTTGTCATATCTTGTCCCTTCCTTTGTTAAGCAACCATCACCCATTGACCTTCTAGTCTAACTTTGCTTTGGGGTTGAGGTTGCTCCAACCTGAGGCCCAACAGGAGCTCATGAACAATGCACGGGCCTACGCAGAGCCTGGAAGTACAGTACATCAACAGTCTACTATGTCATTGAATACTAATAACCGTTTCCATTGGACATGATGGAAGCAAAGGAGGGACATGCACTCGAAGCATTGAAGCCCGGATACAACTCTCTGCAAAGGCCCTTTCAGATGAGAATGAAGAACATACCCGTGGCAGTCGCGGTAAGGCTCCAAAGGACACCAACTTGGCTTGTGCTCGGATACGATACAATCACTTGTCCCTTCCAACTTGCTAGTATATTCCACAGGAGTGGTAAAATATGATTGATTGCAGACCAAGTTGTAGTCAACCTCTAGCCAACAACAGTAGAGCGAAATCTTTTTGGATGGCAGCACACTGAACTGAACCCCATGTGCGTAATGCATAACACATGGCTGAACGGTACTGATGAACACCTGAGATTAATAGTAATGCTACATGTAGCTGAAGTTTGAACAATTGGTCATACTAAATCTAATACTAGTAGTACAGTACACTCTATCAGTATACTTACATATTATTACACACTGCTACTTAGCTTATCTTATAAGTATTGCCATACTGTACACTGTACAGTAAGGCTTGTGTACTGTATACGGGCACGGCCATAATTGATACAGGTTGTACTTACAATGGATAACCCGTACCTGTACCGTAAACTTAAGGTCAGAAACCATAGTCATCAGCCGCACCTAGACGAGTCCAAAGAGTACAAAGGAACTACAATTGAATTAGGACTAGGCACAGAGTACATTCCAGAAACAGAGCTTTTTAAACTAACAGTGGGACATCTTGGCACAGATCAGTGTTTTTGAGTCCAAACAGTACAAAGGAGAATCCAAATTAGGACTAGTACTAGTGGTGTGGCCACTGAAACAGAGCTTTTTACTCACTGTTTACTTGAGACCAGAACAGAAATTGACCCTAGTGGACAGATTCAGAATCTTGCATACTTACTTATCATGATACTGATAGGGATCCGCACCGCAACCGTATAATACGGTTTACGGTTACGGCTATACGGGTACCCGTAACCGTACCGTATGAGGATTTCAAAGTTAATTTACGGTTACGGTTACGGTACTGCCGTATACCGTATGCTGACCGTATATTTATGGCCGTATACGGGTACCATACGGCCCGTAAAAATACTTAGAACCCACCAATGGCAATCAAACTGTAACAAAATGCCAGCAGCCAATCTATGAAAGCAAGCCGCCGATGGAGTATGAGGGCAACGAATTGCAACGAACTGGAGCACTTTGATGCGCCCGGATCTGGTATGCACGGAAATCTGAGTACCCTTGTTTGTGCCAAATGGTCCACAATTTCTAAAAGAATCAACTTCTGCTGAAGTGTAAAGTGCTTGAGGATGCATTAAAAGCTACTAGAGATGTGTAAAATGCAAGTTTGGGGTTGTAGTAATATTTATACGGCCGTATACCGTAAAAGTACCGTAAAATACCCGTAACCGTACCGTAAGAGGATTTTTGGATCTCTTTACGGTTACGGTTACGGTGCTACCGTATACCGTAAGTTACCGTAAATTTTACGGCCGTAACCGTATACGGTTATGGTGCGGATCCCTAGATACTGATAGTTTGTTTGTATTTGAAAAGCAAACTTGAAGGAATCTGAAGTTACATCACCATATAGTACAGTACACTGTACACTGTACAAAGGACAACGTTTGGCTTAGTTATAGCAATGAGAGAGCCTGAGGGTTAAGTCACAACGGAAACGGCTGAGATCAAGCTGAGGTGGCGCCCAGTGCAAGGCCCAGTGTCTGTCGTGCAGCGGATCCGAATAGACAGTATTATTCTTCGGCATGAGGCAACGTTCAATGCTTAAAATAGACAACCCAATTTGTCTGGGGAAAGATTCACCCGTATTACGACCGTGACACTATTTTACGGACAGGAATGTATCCCCGTGCCGTGACCATATCGTATCAGTCGCTCCCTTTCCTTCCACGATACAGTCACAGTGCCGAGCCCTACTGTACAGTTGAAAGTACTTTAATCTGAGCTCCCTCAGTGAACATGTAGTGCTTACAGTAAAATTGTTTTCAATCAAATCAACTATCAAAGTGAAAGAGACTATGGTACTGTCACCTGTGTACATAATGAAGTGAAATTTAAGGAAGATCTATGGAGAAACGGTGCAGTGTAAGTTTCACTTGAAGATACTAAGGCACTGGGAAAAGGAGGCTAACACCGGTTCTGTCCGGCCACAGGAATTCATGCGGGGGTCGAATCTTTCATGTTCATCATACACGACCATGACCTCCAGTGGGCAGAAATGAGACAAACAAAGGGAAAAGACTCACAAATGTACCTGGCAAGACAGGGAGAAGATGAGCTGTCAGATGTGTTGAACATAACATGCGTCCAAGGATTTTAGGACAAGCAGTCGAGGGTTCAAAAATAACACTAAATTTTATCTTATCTTATCTTCGGTAGCATCTTGGAGACCACCCATGTAACACCTTCAACAAAATAACATGCCAAATCGGATTTAATCTTTGATTCTAGAGTCTAATCATTGAGTGAGTTGGTAGCCTCTATAGCAGCGGCCTAGCAGACTTGCCTTATCATTTCCACCTTGAAAGGTCCCAAGTGAAATGTTCTTTCTTGACCCGCCTCATATGGCCAAAAGCGGTCAAGTAATTTGGGTGAGTCATCGCGTCTCAGCTGAGTCTCGCGCTCAAGTATTCCTCAGTTGCCAGGTGAGACAGAGCCGCAGCTTATTTTCTCTGTCTTGCTAGGTATGTTCTCAAGTTTAAGTTTCCCTTTCTTTGTTGATTACAATTTAGTGAAGCTTATTTTCTCTCTGTAACGCCAGTTGTAAAGAGCAAAACCCACCTCATTTTCCGTTTTCGCCCTCCCTTAGCTCTTCCATATATATGTATCATAGCTTTACCTACTTCTAATAGAAGTATACATAGAAGTCTCCTAGTATGTACCCATCGCCTCGCGTCTCAATTGATTCCAGGCCTTTGAGGTCGCATTTTGGCTAGTATCACGCCCGAAAGCTTGCAAAGACAATTAGAAACCAATTTTACTTCAAAGACATAGTATAGTACTTTGATTTACAGGCGGAGAGGAGAAAAATGGCCGCCCGAAATTTATTTTGGTCAAGGGAAAAGGTAACCGTATGTCGTTGGAGGCTCGAGCATTGAGCGCATGCTGTGGCATCTCGTGGTGAGCACCACATGGACTATTGGTATTAGGAACTCAAGCCAATGAAGGCCGATGACCGTATCAAATCAGGATCATAAGAACTTACTACAAATGGACTAACCAGCAAAGCGGCTCAACTCAGGATCAGAGGAACAGGAACGGCATAGCGGCTCAACATCAGGTGGGAAAGAAATACCTGATCTGGCGATTTTTGAAGAATCCAACACTCAATTGACACCTACAAGACCCTCCCTTCCCTTCGGTCAGAGTCGGGGATGTAACTCCCGAGATGTCGTTGAATTGATCTCTCATCCCCCTACTAGTACTGTTACCAGTCAATACAATCAACGATATGAGCCAGAAAACTCGGCATCAATTGATTTCCATAAAAGTACAATTCATAAACAGTACATATGTACTTACCTATGGTTGGGCGCCAAAATCCTTGGCTCCACAGCACTTTCCTAGAATTCTGTACCTACAACGTAGATATACAGGCTGCTGCATGTACTCTCATACCCCTTATTTGTACATGTAGTATGTAGTACTTGCATGTAGTGATGTGCCGGCTGGGGCTCAGGCGCTGGCTCAAGTAAGGCTGCTCTTTGGTACAAATACACTACACCCATACTCAACTGCCAGAGCTGATCTGCATACTAATTGTCAACCAGTTGTGAATCAGTTTACAAATTTTTGTGATACCAAACAAGATGGCAATGACCCTTTCAGCTGCAAAAACAGGTAACAAACAGGTAAACAATGTCGAATGTAGCTTCACAATTATGTGTTTTAAGCTCAAATACTTGAGCAGGGTCCTGAGCCCTACTGAACCCCAGAGACGGCTCAACAAGGGCCAGTTCAGAGGGCCCAATGTCTCTGAAACCTAGCCGGCACATCAGTAGACCATATATTAGTAGCATCAAGCTGTTCACTAGTGCTCAGAGTCCACATCACTAGATTTTGTAGGTCTTTTCTTTAGTATTTACTGAGGAGCTGAAAGTTGAAGCATGGCTTGGCACTGAAACCTTTGCTGAACTATATAAAGTTTGTCCCAGGTTTTGCAGATGTACAATTGAAGCCATTTTTGTCTTCCCTTGATCCTATTGTTTCTGGGGATTGAATAACTGAGGATTATATAAATTACCTTTGTTCCACCCTGACATTACCATCGCATTAGTCAAAACGATTGTCTTAATTCTCGGCACTCTGAATGATTGTTTACTCAAAAGCAATCCAAATGATTGTCTGGCAGTGCACACTCTAAATGATTGTGTTTGTGCAAGACAATCATTTTGATTGTCCTTAATAGTAGGCAATCTAAATGATTGTCTGAAATTGGGCACTCTAAATGATTGCTTACTCGGCGCTCCTTGAACTCATACCACCACCATCACGAGTATTTCCCACACTACCAGTGGCAAGGTCGGTTCTGGTTTCTCTTTCGACGCCCTAGTGGTTCCTCGGAACTAACTAAACGGCGTCGAATTGAACAGCCATCCGAGTACTACCATTCAGCGCCCCAGAAGACTCCTCGTCTACCCTAGCTAGCTACGAAGTGGCTCAGTGGCTACCAACCACACCATAAACAACCTTGAAAGACGTCTTTGTCTCTATGTACTAACCAAATCGGAACTGATTTTCACTTGGATTGAGATGACATCACCAGCGCTAGCCGCCACGTACTCAATATTGACAACTTGGCGCTAACGGAAGTCTTCCTTTCCTCGATGTCCGCTGGACGGACATGGCTCACCACCTGCCCTACACTTTGCGTGAACAACAAACTATGCAAAAAAACAGCATTTAGGCCTCGCCAGCACTGTTGACAAAGCCGAAACCATGAAAACACGACTTTCCAACGACACGTTCCCTTCCATCTCCCGAACTAAATATGGTAATATTGGAGACAAAGAGACAAAGGATAGCGTGGCCGGCCTCACACATATAAAAAGAGGCGATGCGCTAGAAGCCTCTCTCGAAAACTCTTTCACTACATCTCGAAACTCTACCGCATCCAAAGCACTAGATATTGTCTCGTACTACAGAATGTCTGAACAAGCCTCCTCTCCAACTACCCCGACCACAGCGACGCCTGCTGGCCTCGAACGTCGCCCCTCTTACTCTGACATCGTTAAAACCCCCTCCCGCCATCGATCTACCTCACCTGCTAACCCCACCTCACCGGGCAAGATTCTCGAGGCACTGGCCACCTCTGGTGGTGTCGACGACAGCATCCACTCTCCCCGTCCTACTACTAAACCCACCGACGGTCCAATTGCCAAAGACCTCCCAGCTCCCGAACCGCCTGCTCCCAAGAAAACCCTTTCTGGACTACCTGCCGCGAACAATGCCGCTTCCTCTATCATCAGTAACGATACGTCGAATGCATCCAGTGTTGCTCGTGCGCAAGCAGCGCTTGCAGCAAAGAACAAAGGCAAGAAGAAAGTAACTGGGCCCAAACAACGTACGTCACCCATAACTACCATCTTTCGCTGCTTCAGACCTCGAATGTTCCTGAACCACTCCTTCTTAGCCACTACAATGACCATAGCGACACGCAGCCAAAGTCGACTAACGCCAACCCCCGAGACCACCCACACGGAGAGCACTACCGCAGCCTCTAGCCTTAAACCGGTCCTCGAGGATAGCCAACCGCCTGCTGCCCCGAAACCCAGCAGTGATAAACGGAAGAAAACCCCGAAGGGTACGCACATCATTCTACTCCCCCTTCCATCCCAGTATCGACTCAAAGGTACTATTACAGCACCCACTGGTCCTCTGCCTATCCTACCAGCCGCCGCTTCAACCTCAGTCGCTAGTCACGCCCCCAACTCTCATGCGGATCCGTCTGACGACGACCTGCTCGCAGAACAAGAGGTAGAAATGCTCGCCCAAGTGGCCAAATCCAAGGCGACACGCCAATGACCAGTCTCTCCCTCAGACATGGCTCACAGTAGTGACGAGGAAGAACAACACGTCTACCGCGCAGCAGTTGTCTCCGAGCCAGAAGCTCGCTCCAGAAGCCACCGCTACCCTCATCGTCTACCTAGGCAGTACTCTAACAAGATGCAAAGCCGATCCCGCTCCCAGAGTACTGATGATCACTACCGCTACGATGGATCCCGCTCCCGCTCCCCCACTCCACGACGACTACATCACCGCAACCGGTCAGCGTCTCGCCCTCGTCTCCAGCAGCGGCCAGCTCATACCCCTCCTCCTTCACACTACCGTGGCAGGTCAAGGTCACACTCCCCTCGAGCTAACCGTTTTGCCTGACGTCTCTCACGATCCCCATCACGAGCCTCGCACCACCAGAGTCGTCAAGAGCATACACCTCCTCCCGCAAAAAAGCATCACGACAATCATCACCATGCCTCTCCTTCGTACATCCCTCCTCACCAATCCCGCTCCCGTCGAACGCCTACCCAGGCTGACATGCGAGAACCACCCCGACCACAGAGGATCGAGGAAGTAGAGGAGGATGCATACCCACTTGGAACAATTAACAACCGGCCACCGAAGCTTCACTTCACGGCCACCCCAGCTGGCGGCTTCCACCCCATTGCCGGCCGCAACAGGGAAACTTACTGCGAGGGTCAGAATCTTAAGCAAGTCGAGACTTGGACCAACACAGATGCGGCAAAGAACCCTTTCCTAGTTGCCCTCGGCAACGACTCCAAACTCGATGATGCCCAGCGCCACGACACCATACTCACGCTCCTTGCACGACGGACCAACGTCCCGAAGAACGACATCTTCCTTTCTGACGCTATTCCTATCAAGGATAGTGATGGCAAACAGATTGGGCACCCGCACTACCACATGGTCCTCGACCTCCCAAGAAACCTTGTGAAAAGTTTACTTGGCCCAACTGATCAGACCTCGATCGCTGCTGGTGCCCAAGTGATCCACCTATCCTCTTTCCCCCCTCGGATTGATGGCTTCCTGGCGCAAGTCAAAGGCCTTACGTGGGACTCTTCCCCACCGCACCGGCTTGAATGCCTGAACTTTCTTTGCAATGAGCTCAGCACCCACCCAGGTATCAAACAGCTTGTCACCGCCCACGCCGATGCCTATGATAAGGATTTCGCACCGGAGGAGAACTTCGCGTTCTGGGTAGCCAATCTCCATGTCTGCCCCCTCGACGTTGGTGTGTCCAACCCGATCGCTAAGTTCGACGACGATGAAGACACCAAGCCTCTCACCAAGGTCACCTGGCTCCTTTACGGTGCCCCGTTCTCCACGTCCATCTCGCACCACCAGCAGCTCACCCGGCTTCTCTTCAAATTCCAGCCCACCGATGGCTACCGAGGCCAGGCGTCGTTCAACCCCAAGCCCTATCGCTGTAGCCTCTGCTACTCCATCGACCATCCCGTAGGACTCTGCCCCTTCCCCTCAGTCCCTGACTGGCAAGGTCCACCCAGAACCGGATCCGCCGATGACGAGAAGAAAGGTAACTCAACTAGCGGAGGCACAGGTCCTACCAGGGGCCGAGGCCGTGGTGGCGGGGCCCGAGGGCGCGGAAACCGTAGGGCGTAACATCTCTTCTTGTACTACACCTATGCTGCCTCGTAAAGTCTCTCCGATGACCATACTACATGTGCATTAGCTACTAAACTGTCACCTATGCCTACCATCATGTCTATGCCTACCTCTTATACATGCCCTGTACTTTAGATTGCTTAACTAGCCCCCTAACCATTCCTGAATGATATAGCCATTCCCCGCAATTGACCAAGGAATTGGGTCCTTGAGCATCAACTTACTAACTGATTGAACTATAACTAGTGTTTTAGCCATCACTGCTAGCACCAATGACCCAGTGTCGCCGGCCGAGTGGCTTGTCGGATAATCCCATTCCAGAAGCTCCAGTACCCAATAACGGGGTGAAGGTATGGGAATAGCCCTGTCCCCGGGGATCGGGGATGTCCTCTCCTCCTCTTCTTATATATGAGTAACTTACCAATCGTCTGCGGGATGTGCGTGACCCCCTCTGGCTCTCGGCATGCTGCAAGTCAGCCTCCGGCTTCAGTCGTGCTGGGACCAGTTGTAATGTTTCTTATGGTGGGCAACACGGGATGGGTAGGGAGCCAGGTGATGAGCCTGGTGACCCATTTCCTGTGGGGGTTTCCCGGAACCCCACCGTGACTCAGGAGATGGACTTACCTACTCAAAACCCCTCACCTACCCAATCCCACCCTGCTATGCAGGACAGAGGTATACCACCTCCACCCTCACCTCGAGTAACACCTAGCCAGAATAGGCCACGACGAGCTAATCGCAACCAGGGGCGCTCCCGCGCAATCCCTATTCCCATTGAGGAAGCACCAGCGCGTTTTGCGCAGCTTCGTTCAAGTCAACGACTCAATGCAGCACAAACAAGTGAACACAGAAAAAAAATAAGAGGAAACCTGACCATAGCATCCTCAACATCAAGGGCCGTGGTGCAGATAAGATATCCCACCCAAATCACAAATTCCATGATGTATACTCCCTAATAACGAGCGCCACTATAACCTGGCGGTGTGTGGCCTTATGGAAACACACTGGACCCCCGCACATGTCATGGACATCGAATCTCGATATGGGAAAAAAGTGAAGATCCACAGCACCATTAACCCTGCCCAGCCTAACGCAGCTGGTGTAGCTATTATCCTACATAGAGACCTTGTAAATGCATCAATGACAAAAGAATATACTGTTATTGAAGGGCGCGCCCTATGCATCACTATCCCATGGCACCAGAATAAAACCCTGACTGTTCTGGCCACATACACACCGAATACTACAATGGTGGACAATATGGACTTTTGGAATGAACTTACAGACAAATGGCTGACGCTGAAGCTCCCACCAGTGGACATCCACCTGGGGGACCACAATGTGGTTGAAGAGGCATTTGACCGCTCAACTGATAGAATAGACCATCATGGGCTGTAGATGCCCTCCTCTGCTTCAAATCTCTCTTCCGCTTAAAGGATGGTTGGCGGGCAACACACCCTACAGAACGGGGATTTACACATACACACCATACTGCAAACGGCCAGGTTACCCTGTCGCGCATAGACCGGATATATGTCTCTGACCATATGGCAAACCAATGTATCAAGTGGGAAATCTCTGACCGAGCCATAGGCATAACTGACCACCGCATGGTAACATGACTGTTATCACGCCGGAAGTCCCACACCAGGGCAAGGGTAGATATGCAATCCAGCCCTTCTCCCTTGAAAACGCCAACCTTATTACAGAAATCCAGAAGCTCTGCATGAAGTGCGAAGAATCTATTAAAACTAATCCACACAAGGAGGACCCCAGGTCTCTTATGCCAACCTGAAAAAGGACATAGTGTCTCTCCAACGGCAAGTCATGAAAACCACTGTAGGTACAGCAAAAAATAAGTTCATCAAACTGCAGAAAGAGAAGAACGTCCTTACCCGAATATAGGCCTGAACCCTGCCCAGAATGCTATTGAGATTGCAAAAATTGACCTAGAACTGAGCAAAATTGCACTACTGATCCCGGTCCAACAAAAAACTCAGCAACCGAACCCGAGGGAGCTTGAAAATGACTCTGTTACCAAGCTCTCATGTAACTACATGAAAGAGGTAAAACCACGCGACCCAATCCCAATGCTGAAGCGGCCAAACTCCGAGCCCCCGGAGTATATAAGGAGATCAGATGAGATGGCTGAGCTAGCCCGGGACTATCATGCCAGTACCCAGCTGGACCCTACAGAAGATGATCCCATGATGAAGGACCATGCAATTAATGAGGTACTCAGCCAAAATGTCAAACGCGCTGCTGGCCCACAGGAAAAACCATGGCTCACCTGCTTGATGACAGTGAAGTAGCCAA
>JADNRY010000843.1:0-24202 GCA_015501585.1 Rhodocollybia butyracea
TGTGTCCATCTTTAGTACTTTAACTATTCCTTCAAAACAAGACTCTGGACTTCAAAACTTTCAAACAAGACAAGACTGGGACTTTAACTTTCAATCAATCAACAACAACAACAACAAGTGCAAGGTCTCTTTCTTTGTCTGTTCAAATGCAATCCAAGTTCATTCAAGTTCTGTCAGAAGCAAAAGCACTATGAATAATTCTGTTCTTTCTTCTGCCAGAAGCACCCTATTACTACAAGCTTGACAGCAAGCCAGTTAACCTGGGGGGGAGGGATGCCTGCCCTTTCTGAAGGTCTCCCCTTGATTATATACCCAAGGAAGCCAAGAGTATTGGTAAGGGGAGCATGTGCTCTGCATACGAGGCTGTATGGCATCATATGGTCAATTCTATTGTGAAATTTTACATCAGACCCGGAAACGGTGAGCAGAGACCGCCCCATGAGGTCGTTTCACTATATTCAGTTCCATTTTGGATCATAGATGTTCACTCTCGAGTTCTTGGTATGCTCTTTTTCATTCATTCTTGATTGTCAGTACTTCATCAGGAAAAGCCATTTTTGCCTAGGTGACCCCAGAGTGGCCTAAAGCAAACTAGGTGACCTATGAATCCTATGGCATCCTAGGAATTTGGGCTTGTCCCTTGCCAGTCAAGGCTCTTGAGGATTCCCTAGGATATCCTAGGCTTGCCCTGGGTTTGCCTAGGATACCCTAGGGAATTCTCAAGAGCCTTGACTGGCAAGGGACAAGCCCAAATTCCTAGGATGCCATAGGATTCATAGGTCACCTAGTTTGCTTTAGGCCACTCTGGGGTCACTTAGGCAAAAACGGCTTTTCCTGATGTTACAGTGACTTATGACTGTAAGTAAGTGTGAACCAGTAGTCCACAGGTTCTATAAGTGAGGAAGGACTTGAAGAAGGACGTATCTCAGCTATTCTCGCTTTGATAATTGTCATCTAAGCCCTGCAACATCAAGTTTCATTCTAATCTTTGAAATACTGCTCCAACATCAGGAAAACCGCCCACACAAAATATATGCTAATTCTGACAAAGCTTATGCAAATTGTTAGAAATTATCAAAATTTTGAAGACTTTGAAGATTTTGTCAATTTGAATAATTCCACAGTCCCCTTGCAGATTTTGATAAGTTTTGATAAGTTTTATGCCCTTCTCCAATCTTAGGAATAATTATCAGATGTTTCAAGCATCTTGTTTCCATATTTAACATCTTTGCATGAAATTTTCACCCAATTTAGTAATGCAGAATAAAATTCCATTATGATTCTAGCCTAGTTATCCCATTACCTCGTACATAATCTGCAATGTATCCATGCAACGAACAGTACTAAAGTATAATAATACAGTGAAATGTAACTAGCCACTATAGAGTAGACATAGTAGACATAGATAGAGCAGACATAGATACTAGAGTAGATGTAGATAGCAAGTGGTTAACTGAAAGCGGCAGTGTCGGCGGCAGATGCAAAAATAGTGCTGTCAGGATGGGCAAAGACCGCAGTCAATACACGCTGTTCCAGATTTGATCAGAACAGGAATAATACTATATAGATAAGTACATATCACATACCATGTGGTCCAATACCAGTGTGAAAGAACATAGTCATTGATTATTTGAGGCCCTTATAAAAGTGTGTCAAAGGAAGAATTAAACTAATCAACTGGAAGAACATACCTGTTACCAAAGTCCAACAACACCGTCACTAATTATTTTGAGGTTCTTCACAACGTAAGACGAAAGTGAGACTGGAGAAGAAGAAGATAGGTGGGAGAACAAATGAAACGAGCGCAAACAGGCACCTGGCAAAATTTAAACATGTTCATCATGAGATCTGGTTCCCTTAAGGGCAGGGGCTTGACCTTTTCTATTTTCTATTTTCTTGGGCCCAAGGGCCGAGTGACACGTCAACACAATTTTGGCACATTGCCAGTTATCTTTACCTTCTTCTACTGCCCCTTCCTTTCTCTTCCCAATGGATTTATAAAATGCTAGGTACTCTTGACTCATGCATCTTTTTTCATTGCTTATTCCAATATTTAGCCTTCATGTATCTCTTCTATGCGCCTGTGATGTCTACAACTTTTCTTCAAGCTCTGGCTTGGACTCGTTCACTCAAATGCTCGCTACCTAGTACTTGTAGTGGCATGAATTTGGGGTTGGACATGACTCAGGATTCTGATTCAGTCCAGATTTGCTCTCAGCCATTTCCCCATCAGATTTGACGTTGTAAGAATTTGAGAACATTTGCCTGGAAGTTGTTAAAATCTGAGTCAAAAGCTTTCGCAATGTATTTAACCCGCTTCACAATTACATGAACTATTAAAATTATCAAAATTTAGGTATTTCTTCATATTTGTGTAAACTTAGTTAGCTTTCGAGTATTTTTGAAAACAATTTGAAAAGTTTTTGAGAATTATGAAGTATTTTGTTTGGGCGGTTTTCCTGATGAAGGGGACAGATCTCAGTTCTATGCTGGAGCATTGGAAAACCACCCGGTATCGGGACATCTTACCATATTTCCAACTCGTATAAACTCGTTTCAAGGGTTCATAAAATTTCTAAGGTCTCTGACTGATGGGTATTGAAGTATGAGCATATCTATAGAAATATAGGTATGTCTCCTCCTAGTACCTACTCAAATCTCGTCTCTATGGTCGGGGGACACATGGAGTATAAGGCGGGAGGGCAGGGGACGTCGACGGGACCTGTTCAAACTCGGTCTGACCCCCACTCCTGTCCTGTATCATTGTGCTATGCAATTATTTGAAAATGAGGCATTTATCCCAACAACTGATGTAACCATGTTCTGGGACCGGAGAAGTACCCTGGATACCGGTATTTCGATGCCGTCGGATGCCTATGCACTTTTTTCGTTTGTTCTAGTGCTTCAGGGTCTCTGGTACATTTTATTTCTTGCCCCAGATTGCCCTTTTGCATGTTCTAAGTTTTATACCCTTAGTATGGTATTATCATTCTGAGTAAGCATTTCCTATGGAAGGGAAAGCTTGTAATCGAGTGCTTATCAGTAGTACGATGTCAGAGTCGTCCCAACGGTCCGCAAAGTCGAAGGTTTCATATAAAACGGCCTCCTGGTGAGGTAGTTTCAAGCAAATGGAACATATCAAATTCAGAGTCTGGGCCAAAATGGCCGATGTTTTGATATTAATGTTAGGCTGTCATGCGCGTGAAGCGGCGGCAATACAGGCGTCATATGAGCATGTCCGATTTGGGTTTTAGTGAACACAGCACTGGGAAAAGGTCTCCAAGTGATATGAACACTACGTATCATGCAAGGACTATCCAGTAGTGGGCTTTAAGTCTAGTTTTAGACTCAAAAAGTCTCGGGGTGTATCACCGCCACTGGTAACGCTCAAGAGGAGTACTACCGGCAACACCATCGACACAATGTGTTGAACAATGAAAACAAATCAGCAGTGCAGCTGGCTATCCAGCTTGGCACCGCTAGCTGTGACTTATCATCTCTTACAAGATGGTATACTGATTTACAGTGCAACTACGACGGCGCAGCGTGCGAAATTTGCAGCCTCCAAGAGAGGTGCAACAGATACTCAGACAAGTTAGAGGGATACTGCCGGTATTCGTCCACAAGACATGGCCATGGCTCTCCTCATTACAAGGAGGAAAGCCAGTCTGGGAAATGCCAATGGGTAGAAGCTCCTGCTTCTACTACTGTATTCTCGTCTAACAATGACTCAGTGTCATTCGACATTGATAGGTCCAATGGACCTGGATCCATCAACAACAGGAGCACCTGCTCTGTCTTCTTTCCATGCAGGAGCGGTACTTAGTACCAATCCTGCTTTGTCTTCCAACATTCCTCCTGAAACTCAGGAGGACACTCCGGCAGTACTGCCAGAACTCCCTCATTGAAGGAGTGATGGTGGATACTTTGCCACCGATGGTTGGATTCACTATGGCAAAGATGCCAATCTTGTCAAAGTCAATGACAATTGACGACTTCCCATTTCATATGGGATTCACACCGCTTGCAAGGCTACCCTCGCTAGAGCAGAAAATCTTATATTCCTGGCTAACAGCTGAGAAGTCATCTGGTATCTGAGGATACTTTGCAAACCTACCTTTGCAAATAGACATGGGTACAACACCTCATGGCGTTGGACCCTATACCGGGTCTTAGACCAGGAAGTCCAATCTCTCCAAAGAGAAGACCTAACTCACATAAGTGAGTTACAACAAACTCTGCTCATCAACTGGTTCAAACCAGTTTTCGTATCTATTGCCCGTACTGCTAAGCAGGACAAGGCTGCTGGCACTCTGGATGGAGAAAACTCCACCCAAAAGAAGAAAAAAGGGAAAGGCTGTATGAAGCCCACCCCTGTGGGATGGTCTAGCAGTACTACTGCCGGACCCTCATCCATTCAAATGGCTCCTGCGGGCACTGCACCGCAAGCCAAACTCTCACTGCCATCCAGAAATGGTATGGCTGATGCCTGGGCAGCATATCTTGTCACCCCACAAGGGTTGACAGTGTGCCCTTTGGGCATTGTGTACTGTGAAGACTGTGCAGTAAGCAAGCGCTCCATTTGTGGACACCAGCTGATCAATACAAGGTGGCCTGCTCCACCTCCTGGAACCCCTCTGGATGTATTGTCCAGATATTTGCTTTTGGCGGCGGAGGTTATCCTCTGTCACCATTATTATCACCATTTAGTGGCTACGGGGCAGATTACAATTGCCTCGCCTCCTCCGCCACAAATGTTGTTCACTAACTACCTCAATGGCAACATCAAGGATGTTGCCTGATTCTTTGCTCAGCAAGGAATCTCCGTTGCGGATCTCGAAGATTCCACTTTGTATGCAGCCACCTGGCTGCAAACATTCAGCTCGCGTAATGTGGAAGCAGCATTAGCAGCTTCTATACTCAGGGGGCGCATGCCCCCTCATCTTCATCTCCCCGCTGGGATCCACGATCACTATCATACCCTTACAGGTACAATAGACAATCGCCCGCCGGCCATCACAGATGTCCAGCTTACTCCAACGGTGGTGCCTACGGCACCGCAAGTATTCAACCCGCCGCCTGTGCCCATGCCACAGGCTTCATCTATTGCATTGACTTTGTCAATGACAACTAACATTACTGCTGGAGCCACTGCTCCAGCTCCTTATTCATCCGGACCTGCTCCCGCAGGACCTCCTTCATCATCTGGAGATACGCCTCCCCAGATGGATGAATCTGACAGATAGTCCCCCCAGTAATATGTCTTACTGGGGATCTATCCCATCATATCGTTTGATTAGTACCCTAGGTACTAATCTAGTGGGGGAGGGTGTAATGCCTTCTCCCCATCTTGCCTGATTTCCTTCCAGCCGCGCCTTATGGCACGGCCTTAACTTTTGTTGCATTGCAACTCTTATCTTATCTTATCACCCAATTAGATATCATTTCTATTATATTCATTTCGATTACTATAACTAGTCGAATTACATAAAATACTGTAGTTCTTCTACACTACGAGTACACAATCGCATAGCCTTTGTCATGCTCTTTTGTGTGAACATAAGACTCTCGCCTAAGGGCATTATACTAAGAGAGAGGGGGGCAATGGGATGAGGTAGCATACATCTAGCTACTGCTGATATACTGGTATGGGGGTGCCAATAGGAGATAAGTATGTGTAAGTGTTGTAGGTATCCGGCGCAGTGGGGACTCAGAGCCGTGAGGCTCAGGCAATGAGGGATAAGAGAAGATATCTGTTATTCTACTTGGCCTTGGAGGTAGGCGTTATATACTACAGCACAGCTATTCTAGAGTAATCTACGAGGTTCTACCTTGGTAAGTACTTAGTAAGTAGATCAGTAATCAACGTCGGAAGATAATTAGTACCGGATTGGCATGATGTCATCATCGGATCGGCAACTACAACAGTAAGTACGTGTCAATAATGAGTGTGAGATAACTATGAGCTTGATCAATCATAAGCATGATACTGATATCTTGTGATATCCAACAGTATTGCAGCGTGATCCTCTGGTTTATGAGAATCAATGTCTAGTAGTCTACTATGTGGGACAGATATGAACAAGATATGAATGATTTTTTTTCAAGAGGGACCTCGATCAAACCTAGATGAACAAATAATCCCGGGCACGATACTGCCGCAAGCACTTGAGTTCATCTCTATGATCCTTCACCACTGTCTGTTTGCATGTACTCAATATATTTGAGAGGCACTAAAATGCTGATGAGTCCCTACTTCTGATTCGCAGAGAATGATATCGATGAACTTAGGTGCTTTTAAGTAAGCCCATCGTGGGACAGCAGAGCCATGGCATCCCTGCTACCTAACTAAGAAAGTTGATCGCGAAGCTCGAAGGCTGAAGCATCCTTTCCAATTCACCTCATTGCCCATCAAAGTGTACTGTGTTACTCCACAAGCATTCAAGTATACAGATATACGGGGTTGGCCAATGTTGGGGCGGGAAGGTTATATTATTTCTGTTGCAAGAATCCTCGCTTTTAATTCGTTATAAAGATGGACTAGCACCTGGGGAATCTCCGGATCTGGCTTAAGTCCGTACTATGCCACAAAATCAATGCTCTTTCCAGATGAACTTTATAGACTGTTAGACAGTGCTAGTACAACTTTAGACCGAATTCATTTGTAATCTCTGGCTTGCACTTTAAAAGTCGCCAAGTTTCCTTCCCAGTGTCGCAGTAAGCAAAGATGGCCCCCACTCAAGCATATTATCTTCCCGCTGATTCTGCTTCTGCCATCGATACATCTCATCAAGTCAGTGTCGAGCACCTCAATGCTCTCGGATGGAGGATATCATCCGTTAGGGGTGGCCCCGATGAAATCAAACAGGCTGGTCTAAAATTGGCAAAAGAATTAGGATTTCCCGTTACACAGGATGGTTGTGTCGTTCCATTTAACGCTGACCTTGAAAAAAATGCAGCGACGATGACTCCAGAGGTGATCATAGTAAATTCTCCCCGAAAGCTTGAGTTTGCTCACTTTCCATTCCAGATGCTTGCCTATTTGAAGAAAACAGCGGAAGTACAGAATAAGTAGGCAAAACAAATAAATTCATGTTCACCTCTGTATATCAACTTAAATAATCTGTAGTGATACCTTAGCACATGGAGGGATTATTGCTGTGACAGGCGGAAGTCCCTATGCAGATGTTGAAGGGGAGTACAATTCGCAGTCCATGTATGATCTGCCTTAACTAAGAGCCTCGTTACGAAACAGATGTTACTACTGCCAGTTGGATCCGTATCCACTTTGCTGCTGGTATGCTCGTTTGTGCACCAACCGGAGCAAAGTACCGTCTTGCTCTCGACAAGCAGAACAGAGGGACAACAGGAATCGCATTCTTCAAAGTAAGCCTTTCTCTAAGATTAACAAGTAAACGCACCTACTGAGAGTTGGATAGGAAACAATATCCAACCATGGATGGCTTGTGAACAAAGATATTGATAACCATCCGACTCGTCGAGCTTATCTCAATGAGGTCCTTCGGACCTGAGGCCTTGAATATCCGAATCCTTTATAAACCGAATCGAATGTACTATTACCGTACGACGTTGAGTCTACAAATCATCATATATATTGCACTTTTCACGATGCCCTCAAGACCTCAGTGGTGGATCGCTGTAGTCTGTGTCCTTGGCGAAGACATTCAGAGATGAAGATCAAGGTGAGGTTTACATGGACACAAGCGCAATGCACCCAACATCATTAAAACCGCCCGATCGATTTACGACGGACTCAACTTGAGCGCAACCCTAACACTCTCATCGACCTCTCAAGAGCCTGTAAAGCAAATCCAGATTTGAACCCGAACCACATATCCGTTAACTAAAGATTGAAGCTCAACATGTACCATCCCACCAGAAAGCTATTCGTATGTGCTTGGCGTTCTAGCATGCAAAAATCTACCCATCAAACCACCCAGTTCTCGCCATCTCGTCTGCCAGTCCCAGCCAATTTCGTCTTCGAGCTTTATGGCTTGCGAGTTCGGTAGCAGATCTACGTCAAGATAACCAGCTATAAGCAAGTAGAGATAACGCAACAGACTCACCGGAGACATTCATCCATCCTCCACTTTCCTCCGTCATTCTCTCCTTTGGTATTATAATTCGAAACATCCTCACCGTGAGACGAAGGAGTGAATGGAGCGCCCGGAACTACTCAACGCATAGATAAACGTGTCTTGCGCTCCAACTTGATCGAGATCCACAGCTCCATCGTCTACGTCTCCTTGCCCTTCGAAAAGGATTTCAGGCCGCTGAGAATTGGAATCAGGGTCATCCTTGTCGAGTACGGGGGTAACAGGACTCGGGGCATGCAAACGGGAACGTGACCGATGTTTTGAATTAGGTATTGTTATAGGCTTGAGCTTGAACGTTGAACAGTAAAGGCGCTGGAAAACCGATTAAAACTAAGTAGAATCCTCGAGGAAGGTGTACTACTCCTTCCACCAGCCCAGAAATCACTAGATGTTCGTACAGATCTTATATCGTCAGCGATGGTGCCATTTCGAGCTATGGACGTCGAATGAACTGTATTAAGAGAATCCGACACCCAGCCCGAACTCTGGAGGAATATTCTTTTGTAGGGAGTGAGATGGCAGCAGCGCCTTCTGAGCCCCAGTGAGTGATGAGAAGCGCGTGCAGAGGTGCAATGGACATGAGTGAGAGTAAGAATTTCCGTGGAGTGGTTGCGTAGTCGGGTGAATGAGCCTGCGCATAGCGTTTGTTGAAATAGGACCTCTGCGAGACGAGCAAATTCGCGAACTCTGAGATAGTTTTGAGTTTATACTAGACCAAGTAGATGGCATAGAAGACTGACCGCTTCGATTCCTTGACCGCGCTGGTTCTTTCCTTCCCTGGCGACTTCGTCGGCCTACATCAACGTCAAGATCGATGTTCTCTCCTTCAATTTCTGCTGCAACGAATTCATGCCCGGTACCCGAGGCATAGGACATGCAGACGCCATGATATTCCCCTTCGTTACTAAGAAACGTCGACTGTTTTGTTGGCCATGGAAAGGGTAGGTTTCAACAGTAGGAATTATAGGCGCTAAACTCATGATCAACTTCATTGGGCGCCTAGTTATGTGCAGCTGGCCTCGATGGTTTAAAACAGATTCCGACTGTGCACATCCAATCCGGAGATGGCCGCTGCTTTTAAATTTAACACCTCAAGGCCTCAAGGCCTCACTCTTCAAAGAAGCTGCAAAGAATCCTTCTTTCCTACCGTGCCTCAACCTCAGGCTTCCAGTACAATACGACTTCTTTGTCGCCGAGATATGGGAACTTAGTAGAGAACGGAGTTCAGCTGGCAGTCGATATACCACTTCCTCACGTCAAGATACTTGCGGCACCTTGTCCCGATCTCAATACCCACAGTATGCTCTCCCCTAACCAGCACATGAGAAGCATCCACCAAAATACTGGTTAGTCCCCTACTTCTTCGTAGAGACAGTATCGATGAACTTACAGAGCTTTTTAAGTAAGTGGATAGTCTACTGTGACAGCGGAGCCATAGTATCCCCGCCACCCCACCAAGAAGGTTGGTTGAAGGCAAATCCTTTTCATTTACTCCATCGCCCACCAAAGTGTTGGTTAGTTCCTAAACTTGTACTATTGCGTGCATTTTCACATACCGCTTCCAAAGCCTAAAGGGCTATCTGATTACAGGTACCTTTAGTTCCAGTGAGACGACTTTCACCGATTGTTTTACAATCATGGATGGATCATGGAGGCCTTCCGCTCGTTCGATCATTTCCATGATGAACATAATCATAGGGCAAGTGGATTTCCGATTCGGATGATAAGGCAAGTAAAGCACTTATGCACCCGGAAGAAACGCACCCACGAGTTACCGCTCTCGAATCGATAATTGGCCGCGTGTTCCAAAAGATCAGTTTCAAAATATACAAGCATTCAAGACTTTCGAGTATAAGTACATCGAGTATACAGATCTTGTATAGAAAGCTAGCAAATGTTGGGGCGGTAGGGTCTGCAACAATGTATTATTTCCGTTGCAACCTCGGAATTCTTTCTTTGCATTATGGCTCCCGAGAAGATGGACTAACACCCGAGCAATCTCTGGATCTGGTGGGAGTCAACTCTCGGACTATGCCACAAAATAAAATCTTCCTTCCAGAGCACGCACAGTACCATCTCAGACCGACTTCATTTGTTTCTGCCTGTTTAACGCCTTCGCAGTGAATTTACAGTAACCGAAGATGGCCTCCATTCGCGCATATTATCTTCCCACCGATTCTACATCTCCAATCGATGCGTCTCATCCCGTCAGTGTCGAGCATCTTAATGCCCTAGACTGGAAGCTGTTGTCTGTCGGTGATAACTACGATGAAATTGAGCAGGCCAGTCGAAAATTGGCACAGGAATCAGGGTTTCCCGTGACACAGGAGGGTTGCATGGTTCCATTTCACTATGACCTTCCCAAAAATTCCCCGACGGTAGATCCAGAGGTAACCATAGTAGACTCTCCCTGAAAGCGAACTTGAGTTCACTCCCAATTCTAGATGGTTGCGTTATTGGCGAAATTAGTGGAAGTCGACGATAGGTAAGGGAAAAAAATACATTTATGCTCACCTCTGCAATTAAACTCAATCTGTAGCAATATATGCTTAGCGAATGAAGCACTTGTCGTTGTAACAAGCGGAAGCCGCTATTTAGATGTCGAAGGTGAGCACGTTTTGCATCTCATGTATGATCTGCTATTACTAGAGCATCCTGATAGACGTCACTACCGCCGGTTGGATTCGCATCCATTTTGTTACCGGGATGCTCGTTTGTGTACCAACAGGAGCAAAGTACCGTCTGGCTTTGGACGAGCGGAACAGAAAAGCAACAGGAATAGCGTTTTTCAAAGTGAGCTTATTTCTGAGATTAACAAGTCAATACGCCTACTGATCATGAGTTGGATAGGAAACTGTATCCAATACCGGATTGCTTGTGAAGGAGATATTGATAACCACCCAGCTCGTCAAGCTTATCTTGCTAAGGTCATTGGGCAGATCTGAATATCCGAATGCTTTATATACCGAGTTGAATGTACCATTACCATCTGAGCTCTCAAGTTTCAGCATTGTTACTTACATGAAATTTGAGAGTAGATTCTGGTTCAAGGAATGAAGCAGCTACAGAGTGATTCCAAAAAGGTCGAAGGCAATTCAAGACTTGCAGTACGATCCTAATGCCAGATATGCACAATTTTATGAAGGACAGCGGATTCAAGCGGCAAGGATCTGATTCCAGGCTACGTACTGCCAAAAGGCACTGAGTTCATCGATATCGTTAACGGTCCCTCAACATTTTCTATTTGCGTGTGATATATTGAGGGACAGCCATCATGGTGCCTAGTCCCCTACTGCAGAGAGACGATATCAACGGACTGAGGAAGATTACCGTGACACAGCAGAACCTGCTACCTAACTAAGTAGGTTGAAGGCAAAGCTCGAAGCTTCCTTTCCCGGGGAATCTCTGGATCTGGTATGAGTTGCCCCACGTAATTTAGAGTATAATACGGTTGACCGAATTTATTTGCTTCTGGCTGACACTTTAAAAGTTGCGGCCTTCCCACTGTTACTGCTACAGCGACCAAAGATGTCCCCCATTCATGCATACTATCTTCCCGCCGATTCCACTTCTGCCATTGATGCATCTCATCCAGTCAGCGTCGAACAACTCAGCACCCTTGGATGGAAGTTATCATCTGTCGGTGGAGGTCCCGATGAAATTGAACTTGCTGGTCGGAAAGTTGCCCAAGAATTAGGATTTCCCGTTACACAGGAGGGTTGTATCGTTCCATTCAACTTTGATCTTGAAATAAATGCAGCGACATTAGCTCCAGAGGTGATGATAACAGATCCTCCAATAGCAAACTAAAAATCACTCACTCCCAATTCTAGATGGCTGCCATACTGATGAAAGTGGCGGAATTAGAGAATAGGTAAGGAAGTTGAATATATTGACAGTGCTCTCTATATGCTAATTCAATTTGTAGTGATATATGTTTAACGAACGAAGCGGCTGTCGCTATAACGAGTGGAAACCTCTGTATAGATGTTGAGGGTGAGTACAATTTGCACCCAACGTATGGTCTGTCCTACTGACTGTACCCACATAGACGTCACTACTGCCGGTTGGGTTCGCATTCATTCTGGTGCCGGGACGCTCTATCGTTTACCAATAGGAGCAAAGTACCGCGTTGCTTTCGATGAAAAGAACAGAGCGACAGCGGGAGTTGTGTTCTACAAAGTGAGCGTACTATGAGATTCACAAGTAAATGCTCTTGCTGAATTGGATAGGAAACAATATCCAACGTGGGATGGCTTGTGAATAAAGAGATTGACAACCACCCCGCTCGTCAAGCTTATCTCGCTCAGGTCCTTGGGCAGACCTAGATATCATGCTTAATAAACTGAATTAAATGTACTATTACCATACGAGTTCTCTTTCGGTATTTTTTACTTACACCCACTGCTCAGTCGGAGTCAGAATTTAGAAATTTTGATTGGAGATTCCGATCCAAGAGAGAAAGCGGCTTCAGAGTGATCCAAGGGGTGAAAGGCGAAGCTAATCCTATTATTTCGAGTGTCGCAGTGCGATCAGGCTATAGTTTACAGGCAGCGGGAACCTCGATCGACAATAATTCGAGGCTACATACCGCCTCAGGCACTCGAGTTCATCGATATCGTTGACGGTCCCTCACCATTTTTGTTTGCGTGTGATACTCGAGTATATATTGAGACTCGGCAGCGACCAAAATGCTGGTTAGTCTCCTACTTCTTTGCAGAGATGATATCGATGAGCTTAGGTTCCTTTTAAGTAAACCCACCTTGGCACAACAGAGCCTGCTATCTAGCTAAGAAGATTGAAGGCAAAGCTAGCTTCATTTCATTCAAGGCGAATCTCCGCATCTGACATGAATCAACTTTTGGACCGTGCCCCCCGAACTTAAATAAAGTCGCCTCTCAGCAGTTACAGCAATAAAGGATGGCGGCCATTCGTGCATATTATCTTCCGCTGATCCCGCCTCTGTCATCGATGCATCTCATCCAGTAAGCGTCGCAAAACTCAATGCCCTTGGATGGAAGATAACATCTGTTGCTGGCGGCCCGATGAGATTGAGCAGGCTGGTCGAAAATTTGCACAGGAATTAGGGTTTCCCATTACACAAGAGGGTTGTATCGTTCCATTTAACTTGGACCTTGAAAAAAATGCAGCAGCATTGACTCCAGAGGTGATCATGAAAGTTCCTTTCCGAGAGCAAACTGAAGATCACTCCTCCCAATTCTAGATGGCTGCCTTCCTGATGCAAGCAGCGGAAGCCGAGAATACGTGAGGAAAACAAAGATATTGATGCTCGTTGTATATTAACTCGATCCATAGCGATCTATGCATAGCGAATGGAGTGGGTGCCGCTGTAATGACCGGAAACCTCTATATAGATGTTGAGGGTGAGTACAATCTGCACCCAACGTACAATCTACCATAGCCGTATCCTCATAGACATCGCTGCTGCCGGTCAGTGGGTTCGTCTCCACCTTGATGCCGGAACACTTGTTTCTGTACCAACAGGAGCAAAGTATCGTTTTTCCTTTCAACGAGAAGACCAAGGGGACAACGGGAATTGGGTTCTTCAAAGTAAGCCCATCTCCAATATTAACAATTAAATACACCTACCGAGTTGGGTAGGAAACTGTATCCAACCCGGATTGGTTGCGATGAAAGAGATCGATAACCACCCGGCCCGTCATGCTTATCTCAAGGAGGTCCTTGGGGAGACTTAGATATCCGACTGCTTTATAAATCGAATTGAGTGTACTATTACCATACGAGTTCTCCTCGATATTTTTGCTCAGAACTCAGAAGTTTGATAGGGGATTCTGGTCCAAGGAATGAAGCAGCTACAGAGTGATTGCAAGAAGGTCAACTGAGGCAAAGCTGATCCTATTATTTCGAGTCTTGCAGTGTGATCCTATGGTTTGTGAGCATCAATACCTACCTACGCGAGACAGATACGAACAATTTTATGAAGGAAGGCAAACTCAGGTGGCAGGGATCTCAACGGACAAATAATTCCAGGCTACGTACTGCCGCAGGCACTTGAGTTCATCGATATCGCTAACGGTCCCTCAACATTGTCTGATATATTTTAAGAGACAGCCACCAAAATTCTGCTTAGTCCCCTACTTTGTTGCGGAGAACGATATCGATGAACTTAGGCTGCTTCTAAGTAAGCCCACCGTGACACAGCCTCAGCACGCCTGCTCCCTAAATAAGAAGGTTGAAGGCGAAGCTCGAAGCTTCGTTAAGTACCAATCCACCTCATTGCCACCAAACTGTTGGTTAGTCCCTTCTTGTACGACCGGTTTCAAAAATATACAAGCATCGAGATGTACAAAGCTGGCCAATGTTGGGGCGGGAGGCGCCGGGTCGTATTCTTTCTGATGCAAGCTCGGCGTCCTCGCTTTTCACTATGAAAATGGACTAGCACCGGGGAGATCCCTGGATCTGGCATGAGTCGACTCTTGAACCCCCGAAATAACCTCTTCCCCGATGAACGTAATGTGAGTACTAAGTAGTACAATCTTTTATTCGCCTTTGGCTGAGACTTTAAAAGCTGCCCTCAGCTCACTGTTAAAGCAACCAAAGATGGCCCCCATTCGTGCATACTATCTTCCCGCCGATTCCGTTCCTGCCATTGATGCATCTCATCCAGTCAGCATCGAACAAATCAATGCCCTTGGATGGAAGATATTATCTGTTGGTGGAGGCCAAGATGAAATTGAACAGGCCGGTCAGAAAATTGCGCAGGAACTAGGATTTCCCATCACACAGGAGGGTTGTATCGTTCCATTCAACTTTGACGCTGAGAAAAATGCAGCTCCAAAGGTGATCATAACAGATTCTCTACGAGAGTAAATTGAAAACCACTTACTCCAATTCTAGATGGCTCTCTTAGTGACGAAAGTGGCGGAAGTAGAGAGTAGGTGAGGAAAACAAATATGTTGATGCTCTCTGTATATTAACTCGATCCGTAGTGATATATGCTTAGCAAACGGAGCGGTGGTTGCTATAACGAGTGGAAACATCTATATAGATGTTGAGGGTGGGTGCGATCTGCACCCAACGTATGATCTGTCCTAACCGTACTGGCATTTCTGGACCCTCATAGACGTCACTACTTCCAGTTGGGTTCGCATCCATTGTGACACCGGGACGATCTATTGTGTACCAGCAGGAGCGAAGTACCGTCTTCCTTTCAACGAGCAAACCAAGGGGACAACGGAATTGGGTTCTTCAAAGTGAGTTTATTTATGATATCAACAAGTAAAAACACCAACTGAATTGGATAGGAAACGATATCAAACCACGGATTGCTTGTGAAGAAAGAGATTGATAGCCACCCGGCTCGTCAAGCTTATCTCAAGGTCCTTGGCAGGCTGAATATCCGAATGTTTTATAAACAGAATTGAATGTAGTAGTGTATATTGCCCCGACTCCATACATGGTTTACCTTCGCAGGCAGAATCAACAATGACTCGGAAGGGATCTCTACGAATCGCACGTTTCACAACGATACCACGCCTCAAGAGCTCGGGGTGGATCGCCGTAGTCAGTGTCCTTGGCGAAGACATCCAAAGATTAAGGTCCAGATGAAGTTAGATGGACACGACTGCAATGTACCCAACATCATTGAAACCCTACAACAGATTTATGACGGACTTAGCTTGACCCCAATCCTATCACTCCCAAATACCTTGATCAACCTCTCAAGAGCCTGTAAAGGAAATCGTACATGATTAGGGATAGAGCCGCATCACGGGTTGGTATGTTTGTTGGCAGTCGAGTCAAGGAGTTGTTGGACGAGGTAGCCTTCGGCGCCGTGGACTGTATTATGAAGTCAAGGAAGATGCGTGAAAGGAAAAGATTGGCAGTTGACAATGACAGTCAGGCAGTCCAAGCCAATCTGTATCAGAGATAATCGGAATCGGAACGAGGAAGGTATATAGTACACTAGTAAGAATGAGGGCTTGATATACCGTTATACGCATACGCACTATGACATATCCAGGCAGAAACCTGAACTTCCCACCTCGGGCTGCAATCGTAGGTGAAGCGTATACTGGTTTCCCGAAACGAGTTGTCCTGGTGCATCGGGATGGCTGATACGGTCGACTGTGAGTGAAGGAGACCGAATAAGCTGGTATAAGCTGTCGGATGTGACCTACGATGCCACAACTCTATATAAAGTAAAGTCAGAATTTAGTTTTCAATTAGAAAACAGAGAAACACACCTGAGCAAAGATAACACTTCAAAAGTTCAATCCCTCCTCGTGTACCGCCTCCGTGGCCTTCTTCCACCCAGCCACTTGTTCTTTTATATTCCAGGCGCATGAGGCCGCGTTGTTCTACCAAGAGAGTCCATACGCAGGGTCAGCGCTGCTTCTATAAGAGCTCAGAGGAACACTCGGAGAAAGTATACACACACACACACCCTCTGAAACAATCAACTTAGCACTCCTGGGATGCTGACGAGAATATTCGACGTTGAGATCATTAGGAACGTTTGTAGGCACCGAGCAATTCCTTGTCAGTGCGGATATGAATACGCGGTTGTGGAGAGTAAGCCAGGATCCGAAGGAGATGGGTTCAATAAGGTTGAGTTGGTGGTACTGCATCCATGGTGGACATTTTGCAACTTGAAACCGCAGGTTGAACGTTCTATAATCTTGTGCTTTCATATCCTGTATAGAACCGCGTAGTCCATACTAATAGCGCGTCTTCCTGATATACGCAAAAGTTGAAGTCAAAGCAAGAGCGAATACAATTAGACGCTGATGCATCATCCTGACACATCATATCTTTGGCAGTTTGCAAGCGAGAGCAGAGAGTGCGGCAAACTTGAGTCTTCGAACGGACACGTGATGCGGCGTCTACTCACTTCGTCGCCAACAGTCATGTCCATCGAAAGGCTCACTACTACTAGTGTAGCCTACAGCTTTTCTTTCTTCCTTCTAGTGTCGAGGTTGCTTTACATTGTAGCTCGTCTTTGTACGACTACATCCAATTGCAAAGAAATCGGTCTTATACCGTTCTCTGCTCACAACGAATCAGCCTTCATTCCGCTCACAACTCGCGATTTCTTTTCTTGCCATAATGGATAGCAAAACACTAGCATGATCTAAGCAGGACCCTGCAAAATCACTCTGAGCCGAGTACTAGGCGGGCATCGGAGAGCGTTCTATCTATCCATCATTGCTATGAGGATTTGTCCCGACAAATTTGTAATTGAGCCCAGAGATAAGCTTCTAAAGGGTAATGTCCATTGTTCTATAAAACGGCTCTGTTTTTCACTAATTAAACTCTACCCTCACATCCCTCCACTGATTATCTCTGTTATGACCACTGCTACCAACTACCAACATCCACCGCTAATGCTAATTGTTCACGCTCTCTGCTAATGCTACAATCTGCTAATGCTATTGGCTCCTGCCATCTGCTACTGCTACTGCTACTGCTACTGTCACCGCTACTGCTACTTTCACTGCTACTGCTACTGCTACTGTCACCGCTACTGCTACTGCTACTATCACTGCTACTGCTACTGCTACTGCTATTTACTTGCACCCTTTTGCTAATACCAATCACTCACCGCATGCTAACACTATGCTACTACCAATGACCAATGCCACCAACGCTTCTGCGTCAGTATAACTTTCATGTTCACGCGTTACTGTCTGGACTTCTTTAAAAATTATAGATATATGTACACACGTTCGGTTTCTCTCTTTTCTTCCTTTACCTTATGTCTAATCTGATATCCGGTTTTCACACTCATTTTGTGCATCACCCATGTAAGTCTCACCATTGATCTGGTTTCCTTTCAGTGTCACTTGCCTGTGCGGTGTGCAAGCTTCTGAATTCCCTCCCCAGGAGGTAAAGTTTGATCTTATACAAGTGATTGGCTGATGAATAGGTGATGTATTCATTTTCTGCAATATGCAACTTAACATGCTCAGCCAGCACTATATGAGTTCATATGGTACACCATGGTCCCAGTGCACTGAGTGCCCTCCAACATATAGGGATCCACAGTCTTCTGGATGCGTCATGCACTCCTACTAGATGGGTATCGCAGTCGACTGTGGACCTCTTTTGTTGCTGGGACCCGAAGGCCTACGGCCTTCTCCCATACTT
Source organism: Rhodocollybia butyracea (assembly GCA_015501585.1). NCBI lineage: Eukaryota > Fungi > Basidiomycota > Agaricomycetes > Agaricales > Omphalotaceae > Rhodocollybia > Rhodocollybia butyracea. The sequence continues at coordinate 18,249 of JADNRY010000843.1, forward strand.
GCATATAATCATATACTGCACAATTAGCTACTAAGCATTTGCTTAGGTAGCTCGCCACTTCTAAAGCTTCACTAATAGTTCCAAGACCTTTTTTGACCGTCCGCGTGCTGAGCACAATAAGCCAGGCACAGCAATTTCCTCCTTTCGCTTCTCCATCTTTGTCACAATCACCGTTGCGACTTCTCAAGTACACAACCTCTCGATGTCTCATTCAAAGGATTATAACTGGTATACCTCCAACAAATGGACAGAACTCTCTTCGGACGACAAGTGGTACACCCAAATCACCCACATAACTGCCTTGCCGCACCACCCTCTAGAATTCCCGACTTTACCAGCACCGTTACGAGTTGTAGCAAGCGCGTGCAAGGACTCTATTCTTTCTATGCTAAACAGTGACACCAATGGCGAAATCTTAATTTTACCCCAGTACCCTGAAATCATCAAACGCATTACACGCATCTATCGGAAAAAACATATCATGAGTCCCGCGGGAGTACTCATTGATGGCCAGCCAGGCATTGGTATGCGTGGCTCATATCCAATACTTTACAACGTATTTATCTTTCACAGGAAAGAGTGTGTTAGTTTGCTACCTGCTTTTCGTACTCTTGAGCCTCAAGGATGAGAAAGATCCCCATACCAAGCTTTGCTCCGCTCCTGTCTTTCTTTACACTCGCGATCTGATTCTGTTTTATGATGGTAAAATCTACAAACCCAAAGAACCCACAACTTTCCACCTCCAGGACCTTCCTACACCTTTAAAGATAGAGTTAATCTTACACGCAAACCTCCTGTATGGGTTCTAGTGGATCTGGAAGGAGAGGCAAGAGATCCTCTAAACTTGCTTGAGGCTGTGCCAGCCAATGTGTTTATTGTCTATTCGTCTTCGCCTAACCAGCACACTATGCCAAACGATGGGTAGAGAACAGGAGGCCACTTGCGGTTGGCCTTCCACTTTGACACGTAAATTACTTATTCGAGGGTAAGACATTGTTTACTGGTATAGTGAGATTGTATGTTAAAGTATGTTTCTTCTCAGTTGGGACTTGCAGGCAGCACAACAACTACTTAGCCGTCGTATCCTCTCTTGGGCCAGACGAGTACCCAGTGATCATGGGTCCCTTCCAAAAGAGCACAGAGCCGTCTTGAAAGAAGACCTCCCAAGAGCAGATTGGGCTCAAATGACAGACAATGAGATAATCAGTAGGGCGACCGGGCTCCTCATAGGTGAAGCGATATTTCGTTACGGCAAGGTAGCGCGAGATATCTACTTTTACCTCCAGTCACCCGCGCAACTCAACAAAAGCCATAAAGATCACGATACCAATAAGTGACCGTTGGCGATAAAATTTTCTCCAAACATACCTCAGCACGAGACAACCTTTGATGATGGAGAACGAGCGAAGCAATGGGCAACTCGGTTGTCTCATCACATTTGCGTGCTCAAGTTGAACAAGCGACAGGCAGGTGCAGCTGTGGGATTCCGACAGTTTCAGTGTTGTTTGGAAATCCAAAGAAATCGAAAGGGCAATGCTGGAAATTGAGCAGAACCTGGAGGAGGCAGAGAGAGCTAAACTCTTCATTCCCTTTCTTCCAGCGGTAAATCACATCCTTTTGGAGCCATTCTCTACGAGCAGTATGTGCACCAAGTCCTCGCACATGGCAAAAAGGCCTTGGTGCAGATGCAACCAATGACGTTGACTCCCGGTCCTTGAAAAAGACACCATCTACACCTTTCAAGCCACCCATATCGCTTGCTCCAAGTATGAAGAGTTTCCTCAGAGGAAGAGATTATTGTTGCACTACAGTTCACTCCCTGATCATACTCAGCTTCAACGTGATGTCTATTATGTCCCAAAACACCCAAACAATCTTCTTCTTTTTTTGGGAATTGGACAATTATATTATCGCAGTCTTTGTCCATGTTTCTTCTGACGAAGATGGTCATAAGAAGATCACGACGACTGCCACTGATATCATCAACGAGCTGAAAACCGCTGCTAGCGTTCAGTTTGGAAAAGATGTTGAGGTTATGTACCTCTTCATTGCACCAGACCTTCAAGTTATTTCTCGGTACAGTTCTGAAGAGTATCAACAATGGGCAATACCTGCCAAGTATTTTGAGCCCCCAATTACTCGGGAAACAAAGGGAAGGGTGTTTTATTTGGGTGTTCCGCTCCCAGATCTCGAGGAAGAGGAAGTTGATTCGGCTCGAACGCAACTTGACTACTACTTTACCAGGGCAAAGAACGCCACGGCTGAGGAGAATGTGATAACAAAATAAACCAGTGGGTGTTGCTTCTAGGGGTAATATTCAACCTCGAAATCGGTAGCCTTAGGACCATTTGTGGGCACTGAGTGATTCCTTGTTGGCGCAGATATGAATGAAAAATCTTGTTAATTCTATGGGGCGGAACTTAAAGAGAATCAACTAACAGATCGCAATGCTCATTGCTTTCAAATCCTGTACAAAAACGCTGTACTGTATGGATCTTTCTGGATTATGGGTCGAAGCAATAAGCGAATATGGGCACATGGCCTTGACAATATGGCAGGGTGAAGTTATGTATACCAGTGTATACCTTCAACATCCGACAAGTACGCTATACCCGAAGCGCAGACTCGGACAACCAAATTGTTGTCTCCCGTAGGCCTGCGTTTTGAAACTGATGTGGCGACGCAATACAGAATACACTTGAATCAACAGTATCCCAGCCCTCGACGTCGACACAATCTTCTTTCCCATCCAACACCACTCTCTCCGCAGCTCATCTGATATTGGCCACTCTTCGTATTCAAAGTAGCATCAGTACTTTGCTTCTTCTGCCTCCGTCTTCAGTGACAAACGCTCTGCACCACAACCACAACCACTTCTGCCAGACAGCATTAGCCATAGACATAGTCCTCGTAACTTTATGGTATAGAACACGGTTCTGATAAAGTATCGAACTGCGTGAAGCTAACAGTTGATGTTCCCTGACCTATAAGTAATAATTATAATTACTCCAGAACTCAGCAGAAATTTGAGAGGAGATTGCGGGCCAAGAGATGAAGCAGCTAGAGAATGATCCTAGGAAGCTCAAAGACAAAACTAGAGTCCTATTATTCCGACCCTTGTAGTGCAATTCTACGATATATGAGAGGCAATACCTGCTTCCGAACAGGAAAGATACGAATCTATGATAAAATCATGTAAATTTAGGCCGCAAGGATCTCGATGGACAGTTAATTTACCTACATACTGCTGCAGGCCTGAGTTTATCTATCTGCGTATGATATATCGAGCCCATCTGCATGACCGTAATATCGAAGCAGCCACCAAGATGCTGGTTAGTCCCCTACTTCTTCACATAAGTCAGTGTCTTAGGCCAAGACTTGGCGAAGACATCCTGCCTCCATAGACTTTCATACAATGGCAAACCTCTTTGCATAACTGACTTGCCCTCATACACCCTGCTTTTGGCAACTGCTACTACTGGACGAATAACCTACGATCATACAGGCGGCTCTGCTGGCTTGCTGCTGGCCATGGTAGGCTACACTTACTAAACACTTTAAGTTCATCGATATCGTCACGGTCTCGTTTGTATACAAGCCAAGTACAAGCTCATCTACTGTAATGGAAGGAGCCCCCCAAAGTGTTAGCTAGTCCCCATTTCTAGTGAATTTTCGGATACCAACAATAAATGCTTCCAGAAGGGTTATCTGGTGGTACCTGGGACTTTCACCGATCGCTTTACAATACGATCTGCCTTACAGTGTGATTGTTCTCCTGGATGAACATAATCGATAGTACTAGTACATTTCAGATTTAGATGCGCTGAGATTCTGAGACGCATATAAGGCCATTAAAGCAGCTTATGCGCCCCAAAGAAACAAGATTCCGGGTGAAACGCCCCCATGACTATACCTTTCACGACTTGAAGTTGGAATCAAAATTTTGACCCCGTGCTTGGCCGTGCGTACCCGTGCTTGATCCCGTGCTTGACCGTGCATTTTCAGAAGATTGCTGTTGAGAGCATCCGGAGCATAGCGGCGGATGCGGTCAACGAGGGCTGACGAAACTCTTCGTCCACTTCGACATCGTTGACCGCCCTTTCTTCAAGCATTTGGATATACAGAGCTCATATACAAAGCTAGCCGATTTGGGTGGGAGGTCTACAACAGGGGATTATTTTTGTTGTAAACTCGGAATCGTCTCTTAACTATGTAGGATAGTCCTAGAGAAGATAGACTACAAAGCACCCGACTAGTAAACAATTGGCGTGAGTCAACTCTTATACTATGCCCTGAAATAAATTCGAGCTTCCAGATGGACAGTGTACCTGAGTGCTAGTACAATCTCAGCCCTGTCTCAGCCTGAGACCAAATTCATTTGTTTCTAGCTAAGATTCTAGTATAAAGTGGCCTTCCCACTTGTAGTACAGTAATCAAAAGATGGCCGTTCGTGCGTATTACCTTCCCGCCAATCCTGCTTCTGCCATCGACGCGTCTCGTCCAGTCAGTGTCGAACAACTCAATGCCCTTGGATGGAAGATATCGTTTGTCGGTGGTGGCTACAATGAAATTGAACAGGCCGGTCGAAAATTGGCACAGAATTTAGGGTATCCCGTTACGCAGGAGGGTTGTATTGTTCCATTTAGTTTTGACCTTGCAAAAAATGCAGCGGCAATGACTCCACAGGTGAACACAGTAGAGTATCCCCGAGAGGAAACCTAAAATTACCCACTCCCAATTCTAGATGACTGCCTTATTGATGAAAGGAGTGGAAATAAACAATAGGTAAGGCAAACAAAAATATTCATGCTTATCTCTGTGATTAACTCAATCCGTAGCCATATATGCGTAGCGAATGGAGGGTTTGTTGCCCTTACCGGCGGAAGCCCCTATTTCGATGTTGAAGGTCGGTTCAATCTGTGGCCCGTGCATGCTTCAACTGGTCCGAGTCTGTCCTCATAGACGTCACTACCGCTGGTTGGGTTCGCATCCATCTTGTTGCTGGGATGCTTGTTGGTGTACCACCCGGAGCAAAGTATCGTGTTCCTTTCAACGAACAGAACAGAGGGGCAGTAGGTTTTATGTTCTTCAAAGTGAGCCTTTTTTGAGATTAACGAGTACAAGCCTACTGAGAGTTGGATATATAGGAAACAATATCCAACATTGGATTGCTTGTGAAGAATGAGATTGATAACCATCCGGCTCGTCGAGCTTATCTCAATGCTCAGGCCCTTGGAAAGGCTTGAATATCCGGATGCTTCACTGTAAACTGAATTGAATGTACTAGTAGTATCACCGTACACAAACGCATTAAGGTCCACCTCGATATTTTTACTCTCTAGTGTATTTTTTCATTGCCTGACAACATCGAAAGGGTATCTACAGCTCAAATAACTTGAGAATGATGCAGCCCGATTTTGAGCTAGTTAATCATGAGTACATTTTGCCTAGGAAGTGGTCTTCATCAGGGACCGAAACTCACTGGCCTTATCGATCTACGTTAGTCCGCCGGACTCTCCGTTCCAGACGAGCCTAATTGACGGTTTCAAGCTCAGCCGGACTGAAATGGACGCAGAATGACAGGGTAACGCAATAAAGCCGGTTGTTGAATCACTTTCACAAATCGAAGACTTGACCGCCTGACTCCACGTTTCTAGTAGAGGGGAAAGTGCTATTCTCAGAACGCCGGAACGAATCCATGGCTGGAGCTTAAAAGTCGCCTTCCCAATGTGACATTCCCCAAAGATGTCCCGTGTTCGCGCATATTATCTCCCCACTGATTCTACTTCTGCCATCGATGCGTCTCATCCGGCCAGTGTCGAGACGCTCGATGCTCTCGGATGGAAGATAACACCTGTTGATGGTAGTCGTGATGAAATCGAAGAGGCAGGTCGGAAATTGGCCCACGAAATAGGATATCCCGTTACGCAGGAGGGTTGTATGGTTCAGTTCAA
>JADNRY010000844.1:0-24158 GCA_015501585.1 Rhodocollybia butyracea
TTGCCCTCAGTAACTGCAAAATGAAAACCGAGCGCCGTTAGATCAGCCTGTGGCCAAAGGTCAGGCTCGGAGCTCCAAAAGATCAAGACTACAGACTCGGAGTCAAGAGTAACTTCGAGGGAGGCTAAGTCGAGTCATGAGTTAGTCCAAAAATGTAGCAGAGTTAAGACTCAGTTCATTGGCGGTGAAGCAAAACACTTACCTCTTTGCCTCGATTATTTAAGCGCTCACTGTGTCACTATTGGGCGCTAAAGAGTGTGCTGGCCCCAGCACTGTATTATCTTCACTGTCTTAATATTCCGACTGTTGAGTTGTGGCCGCTGTAGCCCTAGTAGCTGGAATACTTACCTACTATGCATGGCACCCAACTTCCAAGAGTCAAAGTAGACGTTCTAAATTCAGATCTTGGCGGCACTTGGCCATGGTAGTCGCCTACTAGCTATATTTGAATAATATATACTGCAGGGCGTGTGTATGGGGTAATAATACCAACGCTTTGAGGAAAAATGTCCATTGAAAGGATTTTTCGGTTTGAATCCGGACTCACCCGACGTTTATACTCAGTGTGAGATGTTGTTATTTTTTCGTATTGGTTGCCATGAGCTGGAATTTTCGTGGCTAGGCAGCTAGATATTTCTCAAACTACCAAGAATATTTATAGTATCCACTGATTTCAATCTACATGTGTAGCACGATTACATGTGAGCCCCGGTGAGGTTTAGAATCGAATCTGCTCTTTTCATATCCGTTGCACTCCCATCCACCGAAACATGACCTGCACCAGGAAGAGTTACCTTACCCTTAGTTCCGCTTGGAGTATCAATAGCCAACGTAAAGACGGTGTTATCTGTCAACGTCCAATTTGCCCCAAACCATCCCAGGTTAGTTTCAAATCCCCCTCAGCAGCAGTCAAACCACTCAGCACTGGCGCTACCGACCAAGTCGGGGCTAGGTGATTTTGCCGTGCAGCCGGTGCGTGGTGCGTGCAGGTGCGTGCACGCACCTACTGATGCGTGTTGTATGGTGCGTGCACATATGTAATTTTTTTCAGCCCGAAATATGTATTTTTTGTAATATATACTAACATTATCAACTTCATATTAATGAACTTTTGGCCAATTGGCCCAAAGAGGTAATTCTACACAAATTTGACCTAATTAGTAGTAATATCGAGGCTTGGATAAACAATCATTATACGCATCACGCATCACTTGCACGCACCGGCACGCACCCGGCACCACTTGCACGCACCCTCGCACGCACTATGCACGCACCCCGCATCACTTGCACGCACCCGCAAAATGATGATGGCAGGTGCGTGCAAGTGATGGCGGGTGCGTGCAAGTGATGGCGGGTGCGTGCAAGTGATGGTGCGTGCGTGCAAATGTTGTGGGTCTTTTCAGCAATGTTTGTGTTTTTTTAGACATTGGAACCTGTACATACACCTCTACACCTCTACACTGATCTCGCCTTATCAGGCAGCCTCCTATGTGCCTAGTGCAGGTCAATTTACTTACGTTGATGATACTTACACTACTTATCTTTGAGTGTACAATCCAAGTTGCAGCTTTGGGGACAGAAATAAAAGAAAGGCTCAAGAAAGGCTAGTAAATTCTATAGTAGAAATAACTTTACACAATGAAGTGAACTTGGCCCAGTTGACACGCACGCACTTGCACGCACCACGCTCCGCATTTGCACGCACCAAGCACGTTTGCACGCACCAAGCACGCACCACGCACCGGCTGCACGGCAAAATGTATGTGCCGCCAAGTCGCACCCTGAGGTGAGGTCACCATTAGGCCTACTAGATAAAATATCAAAGAGAATGTAGGTCCTGTCGCCCATCCATGGCCATGGCTAGTAGCTGTGTGGTCAAAATGATATCCAGCAGCCGAACGATATCTAAAGGTAGCGAGTCAGAGTGCGTCCTAAGTCTTGACAGGTTCATGCTGACCCTAACGATCCATTTGCGGTAAAGCCTTCAAGCATTGTGGACTGTACCGAGATATTCGTATATAGCATATAGCCCCACTCTCGATGAAGCAAGTCTAGTGCGCGTTCCCCTTGACCAGCGATAAAATGAGCTTGAAGCTGTAGATTTTGAATGACCGCTCAATGAATTCGCATATCATAATCTGTTTGAACTTACTTCAAACCCGCCGATGAATGGTATAATCGTATCGTTGAGCTTGGTGTTCGAATCGAACTCAAGTTCAAACTCGACTAGAAATGAACTCACCTCTGGACTGAGCGGTCCAATATCCGTCCAGAATTGTGTCAATCCTTCGCTGATTGCTCGAATTTGACTACCGTTATTGGTGAGATTGAACAATACCGCAAGGGAGTTTCCGTCCTGAGGAAGCAGAGTTGTCTGTATTGAATGTAAGCGACATCTCTAGTTGGCACCAGAGAGGCATACCGTCTCATTGTCCCTAAACATACCCGCCGTTTCATTCCAAAGTATTTTATTGTATGCTTCCTTGACGGAAGAAGCGTTGACAGCATATGCTGCTGCGAGGCCGAGATCTCCTAGTGCGATGGCCAGTTCTGACGCTGTGATCAAAGTCTGAGAACCGATGTATGTAGGTCTGCGCGCGCTCACAATAAATGTATATCGTACCTGGTACAAGAGAGCATTTGCCGCCGAGTTATGACCTTGTCCACCATCTCTGCCCCAATCATTATCGAAGGAAGTCGGGACATTCATCAGCCCAGTATCATCGACTTGACTTTGTAAGAAGGACAGAGCCAACGTGTAATTGGCCCAAACTTTCTCTACGAAGTCCAAATCTCCCGTGTAGAGATATACGTTGTGTGTACCGATTAAGGACCAGCAGATATAGGTATCGCTGCCTACAGCATTGATCGGAGGGCCAGAGTATTGCAAAGCTCCAGTTGTGGGGTCTTGAGTTGAAAACATGACCAGCAAGGAATTTTGTGAGGATTGGATATCAAATGTGGAGACGAGCTCAGTGTGAGTAGATATGCCCATATCGCCAGGCCAGACGTTCCTGATGTAACGTTTCAGCATACATATCACTTTCCAGATGCTTGAAGTATCACCTATCTCGCTTCGCGCCATCAACAAGGATGGTACCTTCAACTGGGCCACCCGATACGTTATTTGCCCAACCTGTATGCGAAGGAATTCAGCGAGAGATTCATCAAGCGTTATTAAGTATATCGCACCCCCGCCTATGGGACAGGGCTGTTGCCTAGCCTCATGCGAATCTATTGTGTTCATTTGTACAGTATACGCTCCTCCATACCACAACCTGGTTAAAAAAATCTGGATCATGAAATCCAGTGGTGTCTATCGCATAAAAGTATCCGGTGTATGCTCTCAAATCATCGAGTTGTGGCATAAACGTCGGGTTCAATGTGATATTTGAGATTGTGACGGGTTCCTCGCCATTGGATACGATAGTCAAGAAGCGGAATCCACCCCTTTGGTCTCCGATAGTTTGAATGAAAGTTTCATTGGATGTAAGAGTAGGGAGGCGAAGGACGCCATCTCGATCTTCGGCATCGATTATACAGGAATCATCTGACGTCATAGGAGATATGAATAATGGAGATTCGGTAAAAGAGAGAGCCATGGCAGAAGAAGATGTCGCAGAGTCGATCTGGATGGATAGTCTGCCTCCTACCTTTTGAAGTCAGTCTCATCGATTCGGATTCACGAATAGCCTGATACTCACTTCCTGTCCAAAGTCTAAAACAAGGTAAGAGCCGTTTCCTGCGATCGTAGCACCATGGGTTGACTTTGAGTTTCCTAGAAGATTATTCGCTCCCGTTACTTGGCCTACAATTGAATGGACCGATTTCGGAGTAAAGCTTCTTGTAGATGGAGCAAAATTAAAAGCATCCCAGGGACCAGCAGGAGCCAGGGCTGTCACCGAAACTGCAAGAAGAAGGACTAGTTTGAAAGTCAACAGTGCCATCGTTAGCATCTGGAGATGCTCCTTCGATGCTTTTAAATCAGTGAGTGAGCGTGGAGTCAGTCAGCATATATTATTGTTTTGACTGTCATCCGCCATGAACTCGTGTAAGGCCAGCTGAGGTTGGAATGCTGTGACTTGGTCATGAGATGGATAGAGAAGGAAGAAAAGAAGACGGGTTTATGACATGGCGGTCCAAGCTCAAGTAGAACTACTTGTTCACAGGCAGGCAACGCGGCAAGTCAGTGGACCGTGAAGCGTGCGCCAGTCGTTTCGAAAAGAAATGTCTGGCCCGAGCCTGGATAGATAAGACTCGAATCACCATCTGTGTGGCTTTTCCTTCACTATTAGAGTATCGGTGGTGTTGATAATCGGAGCCGGTCTGGGCTGTTCTGGGAGGTTCTGAGCATATACTTATTCCTAAGCGCCGCCTTGGCGCCAGCCTTTGCTCTTTACACCACATCTTCTTGTCCATATATTCCTAGCGAGGTCGAAGGATACAAGCATTTCCTGGCGTATTCAGACATCTGAACTACACACTTGTACCACCCGCCACTGTTCGTCGCTCCCGGCGAATCGCTAGCAACTCACTTTTGTCACTTCCTTGGAACAATTTCGTGTTCTCTGGTCTTGGACCATCATATACATATCCTATCCAGGATCTTGCATCACGCGTCATAGCTGCTCGATGACTTAGCTCAAGCAGATCGTCGTTCGGGCCTGCCAATGTACTTTTAGTGCACCTATTCTCCCAAGAATTCGCCTCGTCAAATGCGTTTACCAGAACATCACGGTGAGACGCACAACCATAGGCTTGGTCGGAGCATCGAAGCGCGCCGTCGTTCAACTTCGCTTCAGAATTATGTCTAGTATATTCGGACTTGGAATCTGCAGTTATCGGAGAGGGTAGAAGGTTCTGTTTATCTCCATATTTGGTTTGCGTTGGACGCGAATCATGGAAGGACGAGCTAAAACTGCGGGGTAGTTGAAGGAGGTACTCTAACCATGCGCTAACCTTTTTGTGAGAATTTCCGTTTTGTTCAGTATTCTCAGTGGCGTGCTGGAGCTTTGTACAACAAATAGCCGTGGTTGTACTTGTGAGATTACCTTACCCCACCTCAAAACGACTGTATTCCATGCTGTGAGCGCGATAGGCAATGATTAATGAGGTACATCGAGGTAATCTCCTATAAACGGCGTATCCGAGTCTAAATATCAATACACTAGACTTTCGTATTCTTTCTCAGCTAAGTCCCCATGGCGCACATCTGTGATGCGTTGACGTTAAACAGCCTACAGCGACCCGAAGCCGGTTTCTTTCGTTCCTTCTTGACTGAAGGCCCATGCGGTTCAAACTCCTTGATGAGTCTGACAGTCTTCTTAATACTGGATGCATTGATGGCAACTTGTTGCAGGTTGATTTGTGGGTCCCAGCTTGGTACCTCCACATCTAGCGCTATCTTATTCCCAGTTCTCTGTATAAATCACAGTCGAGGAAGGCCATTTGTAACAAATGAAAAGAGAGATATGGTTTCGTTGGTCACCTACATAGCATACCAACACGCATATAGAGCACTTTATCAAGAGACTATTCATAGAAGGTACAGTTTAGTTTCAACATCGCACATGGAGCTTTGAGGCATAATACTTGTTTTACATGGAATTGAGACGACCAGAGTCCCTCAGAAAATCAACTGAATTATAGTTTAGAGTCTTTCGACTTTGCATTCGCATCTTGAACAGCAGCAGCGACCCCTGCGCCAGCTAAACCTCCAAGCCCTGCAGCTGCAATGGAACCAATAGCAGGAAGAATGCCTCCCATTGCGACGGATTGCGCACCAGCGAACAGACTTCCCGCCGCGACGTTTCCGATACCCGCTTGTATGCCTGCTGCAGCACTACCTGGATACGGCTAATAAGTAAAGAGAACGCACACTGATGGTAACAGTCCAAGGTACTCACCTGCGACAACACCTTTACCACCAAAACCAACAATACCCAGAACAGCCGGAGCAACCACTGGAGCTAAAGCAATACCGACGGCGGCACCAGCGACAGCACCTGTTTTTATAGACCGCGCTAGTAAGTACTGTTGCTTCATCGCATGTTACAAGATGCTCACCAATAACTTTAGGAACGGCAGGGTCCATATCCTTCGTGTATGGCTCGATAGCTACAGCAGCTGCAGAGATGTGTTTCCCCACTTCTTGACCAATGGGAGCAAGGACTTCGTTGGCCTGGGCAGCATAGACCGCACCTATAGTGGAAATTATCGAAAAAGCTTGAATTTCCTAGTAGTGTTTGACTCACCCAACTTGACCGCCTCTGCTCCAATGGGACCCATCGCATCACCAGCAGCTTTTTGCTCCTTTGGCAATAGTTTCACCAGCCTGAGCGGCAAACGGAGATGCGGCTTCACCTGCTACTTTGATGTGCTCTGAAATGTGCTTCAAAGCGCCCTGTCCGATTGGCGTTGCTGCTACAATCGCTCCTTCGACGATGGCTTGTCCAGCCTGTGCAGCTTGGGCGGCTAAGGGAGCTGCAGTATTGGAGAAGTCGTTAATGGCTGGCCCGGCCGCGTTGGCTATGGCTTGAGCTGATTGAGAGACTGTTCGGAGAAAGTCGAAGCCTGAGAGGGTTTATAATAAAAGTATACAGTACGGGGAAGAAAGGAGATCTGTACTCACCCATTGTGCTCTTGACGATGATGGGGAGGAAGGAAAGATGTGCGCTAGCGACTATGCTGTCGCTTCACACGTAAAAGTTTATCTTGAGCGTTAATCGAAAACCTTGACAGTATGATCTACGTAAATATTACTTATGTAGGAGCAAACGCACTGGGATTTTCAAGGCTGCTGAAGCTGCGGAACATTATACAAGAGAGTCTAGTCCCAGGAAATCGACAGTGTCTGAGGTTACTGGACTCAGTAACTCAAAGGTCGGTGGGAGTGAAGAGGCAAACAGTACCTGGGCGCTCATATAGCGCTAAACTTCATGATCGCAATCAAAAGTGTTCCGCCTTCCTCCCTTCTGCTTCCGCCCACCTGCGGAAAAAAATCAATACAAGACTGGCTTTCTTCGGTAACTCTAGTCACAGATCGCCAACCACTAAATAATCATCCTTCACCCACACCAGAATCGTATTTTCCCTTCCTTCTTTCCCGGTTCAATTTGTGCACTAACAGCCCCCTTCTCGATCTTGAATGACCCTTTCAATCTTTTCCAGTCTTTTCCCTTCTTTTCCCCGGTCTTACTGTCTGATTGAAACGGGAACTTGGCACCGTCGGAATCGAAGGCCGTACGACTACCAAAATAATAATTATTCCAAAGATCTAGAGCAACTTTATCACTCATGCGTTTCAAACAGTTGTTTGACCTTCCCTGACAGTGAGACGAAAGCGATGTTTCATACTCTAGTGTCTATTCTCGTGACCTTCAAAGAAGATAAAGGAATTTCAATATCATCAAATAGTTCCCGTCGTCCCGAGGTCAGATAGTGGTCAGATGGTCTGAACAGGTCTGCACAGGTCTGCACTTGTCTGCACTGTCCTGTTATCGTTAAGCCAAGGGTGGTCATTTAGTAATAGTCATCTGTCTACTCTGCCAAAAACTCTCTTTTGGCCACTATGCATTGCTCGACCCATCAGAGTGAACTGTACTCCCATGAACAACAGTAGAATTAAACTTATTTTTGGATATCTACGAATTTCGAAACTTTCCAACTGGGGTTGATGGACTCTCCGACCCCACAACTCCCCACAACCCCAGTCGGCCCAGGTCCGAACCCTGAATGAGGTACAAGGGGGCCGGCCCATGACCCGTCTCCGCTCTCACTTTAAAAGCCAACCTACTTTCGAAATTGATACCCTGTTTTCTTTGCTGGCCAAAGAGATCCTCTGCCTACTATCAACCAGACATCTTCTCCTTCCTCTTCCAGCCGTTCATCCACCTTCTACTTGACAACATGCGATTGAATCCTGTACTCGCTATCCTTGGATTTGTATGCATTATATATGCGATGCCCCTCTTGGTAATCGTTTTCTTCTTTTAAACCTTGATATAATTTCTCTCGCTTACTAGCGGCTACCCAGGAGTCTGACTCTCAAGTCACTCGGCGAGCTATCTCAGAAATAACACTAAAGGTCGAATTCACCTACGAAACAGTGCCCCTCCAGCAGACAAAAACGCAAAACCATGGAGATAATGGCAAACAAGACAAACGCGGAATTGTTTACAACGGAACTGGCGCCATGTTCGCTCGTCGTATCGTCGAGGAGCTTGCCAAGGAATTCTTCAAAGGCAGCTGGGTTGAGTTTGAATGGGGCATATTCATTGAATCCCAATCCTACGTTTCAAAGAATGAAATACAGTTCACCCTTACAAGTAGAACAAGCCTCATACGTAGAAAGAAGATTTTCTATGGCCGCGGATCACTTGTAGGATGCGCATCACTTCTAGGAAAAGGAACAAAATCAAAAGAAAGGGGCATAGTACAAGGGAAAATAACTCGCACAAAGTATCGCGTAAGTGCACCTACCCCCACTATACTTGCCTCTCATGTGTTCGACAGAGGCCTTGGCCTTGGCCTTTTGGCAAAGACCTTCCACCACCAAAGATTGATGCTAAAAGTAGTGCGAGCCAACCCGGGCTTCTGAAAGGGATTGGCGGCGTGGGGCCCCCGAAAAAGCTTAACTTGAGGTTAGATTAAGAAGTTTCTCGACGGACAGAGACCATTGGCCCATTTCTGACATGGGGCCGACTCAATCATATAGGATCGGGGCTTTTCCTGGGACAGTGTTGTACACCACCTTATGTATCGTTTATACACCTACAATCATAACTATGTAACTACGGCGAGAAGTCCCCAGTTTCAGATGAGCAAAGAAGACAAAACAAAACCCAATTACAGCAAAGTAGAGGCTAGTCAAGCTTTGAAGATTACCGATATTGTAAAGTAAGACATAACTAAGCCCAATAGAGTATCAGATTCAGCGTCCTGAACAGGTCCTGAATGCAGTACAAACTGGATGATAACTTATGATAAGATAAGAAACATGCCGAGATTTAGGATAGTCGGTGGCCCAGAAATTTATCAACAAAGAATCTTCAAGATTACATAGATGCGGCAGTCGTAGTGACGAGTGGAAGGAGTACACCATCCGAACTCTTTGCGCATTTTACTATAAGGACAATGTTCCTTGTAGTATGCCTTGCTAAATCTGTGACTCTAAATGGAAGGTGATTGTGACAAAAAAGGAAACTAACAGACGCTTTGACATTTCCTAGTACGTTTCCCACGACAACATCGAGCATGGATGATTATTCTCAGTGACTAGTCACTTCACTTGGGAATAGCCTACGTTGAACTTAAAGCAGTCTGGCGCTGAATGCCTCCGTGATGTAATATGCAGCTCCATCCCAAAAAATGTCTCCATGGGGGAGGTGTTGTGTCCAACCAATGAAACAGGTACATCAGGAAAAGCCGTTTTTGCCTAGGTGGCCCCAGAGTGGCCTAAAGCAAACTAGGTGACCTATGAATCCTATGGCATCCTAGGAATTTGGGCTCGTCCCTTGCCAGTCAAGGCTCTTGAGGATTCCCTAGGCAAGCCTAGGTTTGCCCAGGCTTGCCCAGGTGCTCCTGGGGAACACCTGGGAAACACCTGGGCAAACCTGGGCAAACCTAGGCTTGCCCTGGGTTTGCCTAGGATACCCTAGGGAATCCTCAAGAGCCTTGACTGGCAAGGGACGAGCCCAAATTCCTAGGATGCCATAGGATTCATAGGTCACCTAGTTTGCTTTAGGCCACTCTGGGGTCACCTAGGCAAAAACGGCTTTTCCTGATGTAGTATGGTTTGACTCCCCCGAAACATTGTCCGGTCAAGTCGTCACTACTTTATGATTTCGGCCTCAAAACACAAGATGAACTTGGTGGTTTCCGTAAACCCCCGGTGAGTCCGCTTTCTTTGGCGCAAGTTACGAAACTCGTACATACGGTGTTTCGAATTTCCCTGTGCCAGATGTTGGAAGCTGCACAAACCTAGATCCTATCATCCTGGGTAAGATAAAATATATATGTAGCCGTCCGGTCAATTTGCTGACCAGTGCGGTACCGGGTAGGCAAAGAAAAGTATTACCCAGTAGGTATAACCATAATCATGAATATGATACCATCACTTGCCGCCGGTCAACTTGAATCAAAGCAGGCCTCACAGCGCGATGCTGTAACCTATGAACGAGAGACGGGGGTAAAAATGGGAGGAGAGCCACTGAGACGTCGACCAACCACACCTGATTCGGCGTAACCGTGGACGAAAGAAATATCGTCAGCCCCGCAATCAACAAAACATCAATAAACACTCTCGTCAACATCAAAACATACCCACTACAACTACAACAAGGAACAAACACCGTAACGATATTCAACAAAAAAGCCCCGCAGCATTGAGATGAGGATGAGCGGCCCCGACCTCCCGAGCTCGTTAAACGGCGCAAGGCTCTCCGTGAAGGGAATCGCGAAGGGGTTGGGGAACATGCATGTGGGGCGTAGTAGCGTGGCGGCACCGGCGGGTCCCTCTCTGTCCATCTTGGTGCAGGAGGATCCGAATCATGACAAAACGCGGAGCTTCGAACGGGTTGAGATGCTGGGTTAGACCTCCCCTGAAATGTTGAACCCGGACAACAACGATAGCTTAAGATACGCTATGGTAGGACACAAATTTGCCGACCTAGAATCTCCTTAGAATACGTTAATGCGGACAATGTTTGTGTTGGGCCTTCCGGGTCTCACTAAGTCCCGATTTCTGATATCCAGTTCATCGAATGAAGTGCGCAAACGTAGATTCGGGTCCGACAGTATCCGATGAAGTTGTGAACTGGACTCGGTGTCGAAAAGATCGTGAGAATGCGCGCTTATTCAGAGTAGAAGCAGCAAGCTACGTCATACGTAATGAAATCTTATCCGACACTTGCATAAAGGCCTCGATGATTTGGAGATTTTCAAAGTACTACCCTCCTTCAACATGTCGACAAATGTCCTGATCGTGGGTCATCTGAAGTGCCTCTTCCCTTTCTTCTGCTGACATTTGTGCGGGTCGGTGCAGGTCCAACGGGTACGAATCCATCGATTTCTACTCGTATTATGGAAAAATAACGGGCTCTGAACCTCACCCGCAGGCCTCAATGCTGCCCTATTGCTCCTACGCAATGGCCTATCTGTGCGCATCATTGAAAAGCAGTCGCAGTTCCATCCAGGCGAACGAGGAGCTGGAATAATGGTTAGAGCTCTCCTTCCATTGCGCTCAGAAGCATTTACCTTATCCCAAGTGTCGAACTCTGGAATTATACAAAGTACTCGGCATATTACCAGATATTATCAAGCGAAGCACGATGCCGCCCGAGTTTATCAGGTATCGTTCTTCGCCCGATGATGGCAAGCCCTCACATCTAGCACTTTTAACTGAAAAGATGGAAAATACCCCAGCGCGTCCCTTGGTAGCGATCTTCTCGTTCGAGTTTCCGTTATTGTTATTCAACCTCTTCACTTAGCACAACCCGCTGTTTCTGGGACAGAACATCCACGAACAAGTCCTTCGGGAGCATATCTTTGCTGATTATGGTGTACAAGTAGAACTCGACACAGAATTACGTTCATTTTGAGCAGCATGACGATCATGTTGTTGCTCGTATCGTCAAAATCGCTGATTCGAAGGAAGAGAACATCAAGGTAGATTGGCTAATCGGGGCCGATGGTGCTCGGAGTACTGTCCGCAAACAATTAGGCTTGACTTTTGTGGGAGAAACGCCCGCTGAGATTGGGGCCGTTATCGGTGATATTCATATAGCTGGAGATTCTATCAAAGGAGATGAGGTTTCGGACTACCCTTCTGTTGCTTTTCATGGACTAATCCCCATATAGATCCTTGACGGATGGAAAGAATCCGGATCTATATTTTTTAATCATGGGCGGTCATGTCCAAGTGATTTTAAACTTGTTTAAATCATCTTTGGCTGTATTTAATCCACAACTCTGCTCTACACTGACTGTACAGCTCCTACAGTTCTTCAATATCTAATTAAACGAAGAGATTTAAGTAATAGATTTAAACAAGTACTTTAAACAGAATATCCAAACAATGTATCTAAACAAAAACCGAAAAAATCGCACCACTGTGATTTAAACTAGAATTAAACAAAGGTTTTGAACTTCTAATTACAGCGCTTTGTTCAAACATGGACTCGGCCAAATTCAGTTGAAGGCACCTGAATAAGGCATCCCAACGCTATTCACGAATCACATATACTTACCTAAAACCTTGCCAATTGCTTCTGCCTCTGAACACCTGGCCTCTCTTGACCTGCAGGCTGCTCTTGACACTATTTTGTTAGATAATGATCATGGAGCGAGTTTATGTCACAACTGCTACTCACGTCGTGCATTGAGATAAGGTAGCTAGGTGAGTGGTGCCGAAGGTGGTGGTCGACAAGAGAAAGGCAAACAAATAGAACCAACTTCGCCAACGGCAGTGGGCTAGCCACGTGCGTCGTGCACTGAACAATAGAATTGAACAATACTTGGGCATTTGAATTTTTGAACGGTTTGGGCCACAAGAAGGAAAAAATCCATTGTTTGATCTTTATTGTGTAGTGGTCAGCCGGTAACGGAAAGATCTATCACCTTCGCTTATTTACTTTTCTCTTGTCAACTTCCATCACCTTCACCTTCAGTGCCACCCCTTTGCCACTGCCAGTTGCTGGCAAGCTAGCCACCTCATTTCGAAATTTTCGACGACTTCCACAGATAGAGTACATCTCTGCACGAGCGTTTTGTGTTTGATTGGTGAGTTTTTTGAGCTCCTGAATCCTGATCATCCCTGAAACTTGCAGCCTTTACTGAGATCTAACCGTACATCTGGAGGCTGATTTGGAGTTGGACAACGACTCAGAGAGTTCCAGGCAAGTTCCGTCTAATCAGGTTATTTTAATTTCGGCGAGTCCGAGGCGTGCGTGTGTTTGAATAATGAGCTACGCCAAGTTGTGGTTTAGCTTAGTGTACATAAGTTTAATCGGTGAGGATTCTTGACGCAGTCTTTGTTTAAAGTGTCTGGTTTAAATTACAGTGAACCAGTTTGTTTAAATATTGGTTTATGTTCTAATTTAGATGTTTTGTTTAAATGCTGGCACTCAAACTTGAAGTTTTCTTAGCTATAGTTGTTTAGTTATGGTGTAGTGGTA
The DNA here is from genome assembly GCA_015501585.1 of Rhodocollybia butyracea. NCBI lineage: Eukaryota > Fungi > Basidiomycota > Agaricomycetes > Agaricales > Omphalotaceae > Rhodocollybia > Rhodocollybia butyracea. The sequence goes on from JADNRY010000844.1 coordinate 13,176, forward strand.
GTGACCGTTTAAACAACAGTAATTAAACCAAGAATTAAACATGTTTAAATGCGCTCGGACATGACCGCCCTTGATTAAAGAATATAGATCCGGTATTAGGGATGGACAATATGGGGTCAGTTACATTCCGGAATTGCGTATGTCGGATTCATTTCCGTCCAAGACCCCTCATTAAATGCGTATCAATCTATAGGGTTTCGATAAGGGCATGTATGATACCGGGTCAAAACCTGTTCAGCTTTGTTATTCGTTCTGGGAAGGCTTGCTTGACTTGGACAAAATAGCGTCGAGCCGCGAGGAACTGATCAAGGTGTTCTACGAAGCCACAGGAAGGACCGATATTCAGTTCGGAGAATTGGTGTGGATGGGTGTGTGGCGGTGAGAGGTTGCAACTCTACAGGATTGGTTTGGTGATTGATCATCTCGTTGTAGACCGAACATAAGGATGGTCAATGAATTTGGGAAAGGAAGAGTATTCGTGGCAGGAGGTAACGCCCCGTTTTGAACTTACGGTCATTGACTTATATTGCATGCTCAGATGCATGCCATGTTCACAGCCCAACGGGTGGCCAGGTTCGGTACTTCATAATCCATTCTATCCAAAAACTAACTCGAGCTTCCACCACACAGGGTATGAATTCTGGTGTCCAGGACTCTGTAAGGCATCCATATAAGTAATAAAACTCTGGAACCAGCTAACTATTAATCGGATTAACAGTTCAATCTGGCATGGAAGCTCGCGCTGGTTCATAAGGGTCTAGCACCACGATCTGTCCTTGAATCATATTCACAAGAACGTCTACGCGTTATTGCATCAACACTCAACAAGACCACCGTGCTCTTTAAGAAGGAGTTATCAGGGAAGTCGAAGGCGCCGACGCACCTGAGTAGAGGGTACGAGTTGCGAATGTTCAGTATTAACTATCGGGACAGTCCTCTGGTGCTGGATGAAAAGTACCCAGAAAGGGATTTGGAAGACGTAGACGCATACCGTTCTGGAGACGATGGGACGGTTCAAGGAGGTGACAGAGCTCCAGATGCTCCCTGTATGACTTATTTGAACCAGGACACCAGGACAACCCTTTTTGATATCTTTAAGCCGAATCATCACACAGCTCTCGTTTTCTCTGGATCTGGAGGCGAGGCGTCTATTACCCAGATTCTGGAAACTCTCCGCGAATATTCCTCGGGCTTGGTGAAATCTATCCTTATCCTTACTGGGTCTTCATCCTTCGGAGCTCCATCTGAACTAGTCGACGTGGTGACCGTTGTTGATACCGAGGGATACGCATATAAAAACTATGTGGTAGAGCCTCAGGATGGGCCTACTGTCGTTATCGTTCGCCCAGATGGTTATATAGGTGCGCTAGTGACGAGTGGAAGCAAGGGAATAAAGGATTATTTTTCCCTTATTTTGCTGTAAAGACGATGTTTTCTGTGCACATACGTACATCCATCTTATCTCCAGTTCTCTGTATAAACGAGGAAGGCCATTTGCGACAGGCAAAAAAACCAAAGAAAAGAGATATATGGTAAGTTCGTTGAACTACATAACGCACCAACACAGATATACAAGTGACGCGCTTTATCAAGAGATGCCCTCGGGTATCTAGTCTTTCGCCTCAGAGCTCCTCAGAGTCATGTGTCGCATTGGCCCATAAACACTTTCAGACAGGGAGGAATCCAGAACATCCATGAATTATACAACCATGTCAAGTGGTGTAAGTGTTGGAGTAAACCCAAAGAAACCATCGAGTAAAGTTTAGGTTCATTCCGGTCTGTAGGAGTACGCCCTAGCAAACATGCAGGGGAAAGTCATATATTGAAGACACGCCACAGGTACAGAGAAACATATGGAGAGATATATCATAAAAACATAAAGTGAAATGCATACATAGTAGAACTGATGAGCTCCAGGAGAAATTTCGGTAGGAAAAAACTTTGGCAAGCAAACCAATTGCATCAATATCACCAACAAAGAGAAGAACCAAGTAGAGTTACAATTTACAACAGGCAGAGCCTCAGAAATTTGACACCTCCCATTGCAAAAGATTGCACCTTAGCGAACATACTTCCAGCCGGGACGTTTCCGATACCCGCTTGTATGCGGGCTGCAAAGCTACCTGAATACGACGAATAAATTCACATCTTGAACAGCAGCAGCGACCTCTGCGTCAGCTAAACCTCCAAGCCCTGCAGCTGCAATGGAACCAATAGCAGGAAAAGAAAGAATGCCTCCCATTGCGACGGATTGTGCACCAGCGAACAGACTTCCCGCCGCGACGTTTCCGATACCCGCTTGTATGCCTGCTGCAGCACTACCTGGATAGGGCTAATAAGTAAAGAGAACGTACACTGATGGCAACAGTCCTAGGGTACTCACCTGCGACAACACCTTTACCACTAAACCCTACAATACGTAGAACAGCCGGAACAACATAACGATAAACTAAATAAATAACACCGATGGCAACCGTAACACCTAGTTCAATAGACCACGCTATAGTGAGAGTGCTGTTGCATCACCGCATGTTACAAGATACTCACCAAAAAATATAGGAACGGCAGGGTGCATATCCTTCGTGTATGGCTTGATAGCTACAGCAGCTGCAGAAACGCGTTTCCCCACTTCGTAAAAGTTTGAAATTGCTAGTGTCGTCTTCATAACTGTCTGACTCACCCGACTTGATCGCCTCTCCAATTTTGGGACCCATCGAATCACCAGCAGCTTTTGCTCCTTTGACAATAGTTTCACCAGCCTGGGCGGCATATGGAGATACAGCTTCCTTTGCCACTTTGATGTGCTCTGCAATATGCACCAAAGCATCTTGTCCGACCGGCACTGCTGCTACAGTCGCTTCCTCGACGACGGCTTGTCCAGCCTGCGCAGCTTGAGCGGCTAAAGGAGCTGCAGCAAGGGAGAAATATATAACAGCTGGTTCGGCTGCTTTGGCTAGTATGGTTTTGGCTGTTCGAGAGAGTGCTCGACGAAGGTTGAAACCTGTGAGGTTTATAGTAATAAGAGTATGCACTAGAGGGAAAAAGGGAAGTCTGTGCTCACCCATTGTGCTACGTACAGGACGATGATGGGATCCGTTGGGAGGAAAATAGATGTGCGCTAATAGTGACTATATTTGTCCCTTCACACGTAGAAGTTCTATCAAGTACAACGTCGGTATGATCTACGTAAATATGATTATGTAGGAGTAAACCGCAGATATCAAGAGAAGCATTTGGCCGAATACTTTACAAGAAAATCTGGATTGTGTAAATGGACTGGTGCCGGGAAGTCGACAGTATCTGAAGTTGCTGGCCATAGTTGCTGGCCATACCAGACCCGAAGGATAGGAGGTGGAATGTGCCTGGGCGCTAAAATTTTATGATCGCAGTCAAAGTTGCCGCAGCAACGGTCGCATCGACCGTCAAACTGATGCATTTGTGCCGATTGGGCCGAGTAATCCACAACCATAACCATACTGCCTACTATAATGTAAACATCGATTTTGGATCGATTTTGACAATTCTAACTTGCAAAACTCAACAATCACACCGTGTTTTTCCGGGAAGCGTACCGCAGCGCCAGTAGGTGTTTGAAATGGAAGCTTTGGTTTAGTGCCCATATACGTCGAACATCGAGTCTTCACCTAGCTTCACCGCATCTTTTTCAATGGGAGCCACAGCATTGCCAACGCTAGTAGCGATAATATTTCCAGCCCTAGAAGTGAATACTAGCAGGAGTCGGCCAAGTCAAGTTGCCAATTGGAGTGTGCTTGACCTTGTCTCTAGTTTGTCTCTAGTTCTTGTCTCCGATTGGTGCAGATTTCATGATGGCAGCATGGATAGCAAAACTGGCTACTGAAGAGGCTGGTCCGAGTTGCATTGCTTATAGCTTGAGAAAGTGAAATTTCGTACTGAGAGTGCTGGTATTCATACATACACAGGGATAGATTCATAGCTCACCTATGACGAGTATTCGAATTCGATGGTAAAACGATCCAACGAAGCCTCATAAACGCGTTGTGGGTCCTGGTAGTCTATCTAGCACACCAACACCGCACAAACTTCTCCAGCAGTGCCAGGCTGGACCCTGGAAGCGCCGTAAAGCGCTCATCTACTCCGTCACGGGGCAGCTTCATACCAATGAATTAGACTGCAATTATGCTAGATGGTGTGTGATTACAAGTGCAAGACATAAAGGTGTGGAAAATACAAGTAAATAATAATGCAGCCCTCAAGAAAGACCAAATCCGCCAAAGCATCGTAAAGACAGCAGGAATGATAGCTAACGTTGACCACCGGGCCATTCTACGACCCATTGAGCCTGGACCACAAGCTCTTGATTGTCATCATCTTCGAATTTGACTCGTAGAATGGTGCGTATGAGGTATCCGACTAGCGATAAAAAAAATCAGCAACGTTTCGAAGACTACTACTACTAGAAATCACATACAGATGATGTGTTTTGCCGGAGTTGCCAAAACTTCTGCACGATAAAAACAGCTGGTGGTTCAGGATAAAGTGCTAGGGACTGTGGAGCCGATGGGAAACTCTCTATAGGCACTCAAGCTTGAAGCACTGCCTGAGGAGCGCCAGGATCCGGAAGCGGGATAATAGACCGAGTTTGTGTTTATAGCGGCTGAAATTTTTCTCAAAAAAAAACAGAACATCAGCTTTGAGCATTACACAACCGGTACGGACTCTGGATCGTGGACTTCGTATCTACGTGTATGATTGAGAAAAAAACTGGACACACTATTTTTTTTAAAAAAAACAAACCTGTTTTTATCGCCATTTATACACTTGTCGACGACTGCTAAATATCCATTATCGTCCAGAGTCTGGAGTAAATGGATTACCCTTATTTGGCGGCGGATGGAATGCCACCTGTCGGCCTTCTTGGAGAGTAACTGTTTAGCCACAGCTGTCGAGCCTTGGGCTCTCGAGGTAAGGCAGTACCGTGCAGGAGGACAGGCGGAAGGCACGTTTCCGCGCCGGAAGCGTAATTGAGACGCCACGAGTAGGCGCAGGCGGAACTTGAGGTACTGGCGTGCCACCTGCAGAAGGTGACGTCGCTCGAGGGCGGTTTATTTCGTTTGTCTGAAAACGTGTCACCTACTATAGAAGGCCTGCTACACAAAACGAAAAAAATTTACCCTGTGACACCATCTCTGGTGCTTTCCTGAGAGCTATCAGAACACTGAGCTGTTCCACAGCATTATCTATGGCACTGTGATCTCGAATGTTAAACTAAGAAAGAAAAAGCCACAACTATAATCCTACGGACTGGGTTTCTTTTTCCGAAGTTAGTCGAATCTCTTCTAAGCCTGATACTAATTTTTTGTATATGGACTTTACACTGTCCAAGCCTTCCGCTGGTAAAGTATCATCAGCGGGCCAAGCAGATATCAGCCTGTTTACTCGGCCAATGGTCTCTATTGTTGCAGGGCCAGAGTATATAGCAGACAACGTTGAAAGCGATGCAGCAGCATGATTCAACATTCTATCTCTGTAAACGTTTTCCGTTGTTAGGTGGCAATGCGGGCGGGAACACTTAAACGGGGCGAGAAAGAAAAATGGATGTTTCACATACTTCAAAAGACGCCGGACGGAGGGGCATACCCTGCCTTCTACTCATGAAGATACTTGATATGAGGAAGCCTAAGGCCCAAATACATCAAGTTGAAGAGCGGGAATACTTCGAGGTTGAAGTGTTACGTTACAAACCTTCGAACACTGATCGAGACAAATTTCACACTCGCATGTGATGTGTGATGTGTACATTTGTGTGGCGCCATACTTAGCGCTCAGAACCTTACTCTGAGCGCTCGAACTACTTAGAGAGTTCTTGGCACTTGCCGTTGACATTAACGTAGAAGCATAAAAACTGTTATTACAAGTGATACAGTAGGAGAGCAGCGCTTTCTCAAGAATGGAAGTTAGCTAATGTTTGGTTTGGAGGTTTCTCAGAGAAATATATCGTATACCACTGCATTCGGTGTCAGTAATGTTAATGAGGGCTTCATAGACGAACGCTCACTAACCTTCTTCGATTTTTTTCATATCATACTTTAAGCTATCGAATCTTTACGTAGCGTGTCGTTTTTAAGGTTGAGCTACAAGTCTTTCCTCAGATATGCACGTGTCTTTATAAAAAAAAACACAACCAACCATCGAGAAACCAACGAACAGCCCTTTAACAAAGGCGGATATTCTGAGGGTTGTTCGAAGTCGCCTAGGATAACGGCGTTGACAGCAAGGCGCGACTTTGAAAGCATGAACGATTGAGTTCTGCCTTGAGGGCAAGAAAAGTACGAACTAGTTCATTGACCATGGTGATCAAACCATGGAGGTAATCTTCTGCCGAGATTGCGACGCGGTCCTTCCATTCACCTGTACTGAGAACTATTTATTAGACAATGAATGTCTTTTATGAAAGGAAAATTAACCAACTTCCTAGTATTTCGCTTGTGCCTTGTAGAGAAATCAAAGTGCCCTTTGTAAGATACAAGACAGCAGCGCGAATATAGCACTGCGCAAAGAGTTGCACCACATATCTTTCCACCGCCAAAATTGGTTCGGAGGGATCAAGGAGGCAAGGGCGGCAGTTATTTCCCCGCAACTATGTAACGGGGCTTGGATAGTTTCAATCAAAGAAGGAACTTTCAAGTCTTTAGGAACGAAGATCCAGGGTGATGACAGAAAAGATAATCACTGGCCACAGACGGCGTTGAGTGAATTTTACTCAATATTCCAGAGATTGTTCGTGTTTTTTTGTCGAATTCGTTTACTTGCTCTCTGATTCTCTATCCCGAAGAGCGTTCTTAGTGGTAGGTTAGAAGGTTGAGGTACAATTTTTGGTACCTCTCTAAGATCTGATTCGTGGTCAAGCATTTGATTGAGATTTTCCAGGCTTTGCTGATCCATAGCTGGTGATATTGTAGAGGTCGTGATTCGCGATGTACTGCAGTCTGTGGATGAACTTTGAAAGATGATGGATGGTCAGAAGCAGGGTGACTCAGTCATGTCGACTCACGTGCTTGGAACTAACGCCTTCTGAAGTCGGATGACGCCTAGTAATTCCTCTCAGGGTACACACACCTTGTGCATCTCTCTCGTTCTCCATCTTGGATGGCCGGCTCGGCCCAAAGCGCGGCTGATTTGGCTGTTCAAGAACTTCTGAAACGCCTCCACGATGAACCAAGAAACAGCGAAAACCTCCGAGAAGATGAACTAGATGCTATTTACGCGCAGCTGCAGCGCTCTTCTGGAAAATCTTCTTTTCACTGGTTTTGCAGCCATGCAGAGCCACTGACAGTTGAATCTGCCACCTTTCTACTGAGGCTGTTCGCTTATAACAGTCCGAAAGTAGAAGTATGGAAGGATTGGTTGAATTCTTGTCTTGGAACTTGCTCGGCGTGTGTTATCGGGTTTGAGAAATCGAAAATCGGCTGTAGAAACACGTGCGTGCTATCTAATTCTGCGACGTGTCTTGTACTGAAATTATAGTTAGTTACTTTGGTGCTTTCCCAGACCATGTAAAAGATGCGTTTTGGGATTCTTTCAATGCTTGGGAGCTCGAGCACATCCTTGCTAAAATATCCATCTCTGGCTGGAGAGGATTATCTGCGATTCCTATCCCCATCGTCTATCGCATGCTATGCAATTTTCACACTTTTAGAGACCCTCGTATACAGGAGTACCTGGAACAGAATCCCCCAACGCTCGCTTTCTCAGACTGGCCCACTGATCCTCCTCCGCCTGCCCTACTTGTCCTCATGATGCATCGAAATTCCGCTCTCAGATCTTGGTCTGTGCAGCAAGTTTCGAGCTGCACCACAGTTCCTATATCCCAAAACGATGCTTCTTCTCTTCCCTACGACAAAACTTTGGAAATAATACTGCAGCCCTTTTCTTCTACTCCAGAATCACCTGCCCAACCTAATTCAATCTCTCTAGTGACCGATCCAGTACCCTTTGGTCTTCATTTCACTCTGTACTACGTCTTCTACATCCAAAACACATTACCTATCTCTCTTCGAAGGGGGTAGATGTCCGGCACGTTGTTATAGGTCATCTACACGACCATGGTCCCGGTTAGTCATCGGCTTTTTTAAGGCCAAACTTTTTTTTGGCTTATCCGTTAATAGAGTTTAAAACCATTGTACAATGCTTTAGCCTCATCTTGAAAAGATTGGGAAAGAGTCTTTGGAATGGCGAGGGCCCGGAATATCCTCAAGTGGCATTTGACGCGTTCAAAGACAATCAAGTTCTGAACACCCTCCTTTCCGAAAAGGAACTTTCAGCCGAGCGAAATCCATGGTTTTTCAACTGGATACCAGAATTTTTGCTCACAATTCGGGACCAACAAGTGTATCCCGAAGTAGTTGCAAAGATCACTGATTTCATGTGCGAGGAGTTGCAGCACGAACGGTTCGGTAATGCACGACCCATTGTTATGGCGTGTGCGTCTCGAGTGAGTTCATGAGCTTGCGTTGGTTTGACTGTGATTCATGTCTATCCTGGCAGCTGCTCAAAGGCCAAAATCGCGATGGAAATAATTCTGCCGTTACGAATGTGCTGGATATCCATGCGGAAGTTCTAGTTTCCGTGGCTTTTTCGCGTTCTCACCAGAAAGCGGAGTGGAAAGTTGCTCGAGAAGCCACTCGTGACCTCATACATACCTCCTTGATGCAGGATCTCAAGAATATCCGGAATGCGATTTCCCGGGCCTCCGTTGTACTATCTCTCGCTGTTCGAAAGCCTGAGAAAAGTGCACCTCATCTTCACGACAATGGATCGGAGACCATGGCTCCTTTGGCTATCAGGGAGCAGATCTGGAAAAAAATTTACGCCCATCTTCAGCCCAGCGATACTGAAGGGCTTGCTTGTATTCTGTCGGTGTTAGCCTCGGCTGCTCATTTTGATTCCATCCTCAAAGCATCATTTGCCCCTGCACTGAGCTTCTCTGGCATGTCTAGTTTGATCGACGCTGTAAACCGATCGTGCAGACAGTAATAACTGGGTTCACAGAACTAACATCCAGTTATGACATGACCATGGCAGCCCCGCACGTCTCGCGATTTGCAGGCGTCGCTAAAGACCTCATCAAGCTCATGCTTTCACCGATGGCTGATCTGCATGCCGGTGCGATGGGTATTGTCACTCAAGCAGATGCAGATGGATCTTCGGATGGACGTAGAGACTGTTTTCGGTGGCTATTTGAGACGTTTCCGGATGAGTCTTTTTCGGGCAGTTTCGAAATGCTCACTGTTTTCAATGACTACGCTCCTAAAATTCCCGAGGCTTGTAGCTTGTCAAAGATTCTGGTTCGATGTTTTACGGATATCATCGGTGTCCTTTGTTCGAGTAGCCATGGTCTCCTTCACAAATCTGAATACCTTCGATCTTCGGATCCAAAAGGACCAGCATCTCGGATTCCACAGTTGTGGACCCTGATGTGTAGAACCATCACCGTCATTTTCAAACGAACTCCCTCGTGTGTCCCAGTACTATAAGAACGAAGTCATGACGGAGTGGATGCGAGATGCTTTGATTTTTGCTCGCGACATCTTGGGAGAGAGGCCCGTATTCGAATCTGCTGCTCGCTCGATTTCATCATCTAGTGTCACTTCTAAAGTCAACAAGCGAATGTTAGATGATCTTCAAGAAATTCTAGCTGAGCTTGCACGGTGGCTACGCTTAACAGACGAAGAATTACTTCACCAGTCCTGTACTTTGATTCACTCGCTACTGGAGTTCTTCCGGGAATCGGAGAACCCCCTACCGGAAACCGTTCTCCAAAAGCTAACGAAGCAGGTTGTTGATGTTAGAAAGAGGGATATCAGTTCGACGAGCTGTATATTAGATCCCGCCAAGCTGGCACCCCTCGAAGCCATCCTCGCTTCCTTTGACGAGAAAGATGATGAAGTAGAAATTGTGGAAACCAGACCCATCTCCAAACCTGTCACCAAACCCGAAATCAAGCCTAAGGTTGGGCTGAAGCGTACGGCAGAAGGCTCGGTTAAAGCAACTGCATCTTCGAAAACAAAATCCTCTCACTTCTCTGTCACAGATCAAGAAAAATTGGATGCTGTTTCTTCCATGCCCACGTTCCGTAAACCTTTAGCACCGAGTGTTGTCAAACCCGTCCCGCAGGCTCCTTCCACCGTTACCCGCAGATCGACAGACGATGATTCTTCCTCGGATTCGGAGGAAAGCGCAGAGGAAGAAAGTCAGAGGACTGCCCTTCTCGATTTAGGAAAACTCCAGAAATCACCCAAAATTCGAAAACCTGTTGAGCGGCGACAAGTCAAGATGTTGGACCTACCTCATCTCAAACGGAACGCACAGGAGGCCCGGCTTGCCAAGCGGGATGAAGCTCGTAATAAGGCTTTGCGATTCAAACCCGACATATCGTCCCTGCATAAAACCTTGTTGTCATGGATTATCACCATGACGGTAATTCCCCTCCGAAAACCTCACTGCAACTGCGCCATGTACCCCATATATTCTCTGATTTCAGGCACTATCGATCAGTCTTCGAACCGCTTTTGTTGATGGAATGCTGGGCTCAACTTCTACAATCCAAGGACGAGACACCGGAAAAGTACGAGTGTAAGATCACAGCGAAGATGTATAACGGCCAGTGGTCAGATCTCGAGGTTATGTTTACTGGTGATTTGCGCAGAGAGTGGTTTTTGACCGAGAACGATGTTGTCTTGCTGCACAACGCAGAAGGCAAAAACACCCTTGCTAAAGCGATGAGTTTCAGACGTCCCGGAAAGGATCCAGCTGAGGCAAGATTACGTTGTTATTTTCCTCCTGATACACGCGACCCCGGATTGAATATTCAGAGCTCATGGCAAATCTCAAAGGTGTTCAGGTGAGCAATCATTAAACAAAGCCCGGTCCATCTAGACTAACATCGATACTTAGTTTGAGCACTCTTCATAGAGAGTACGCAGCGCTGATTGCGGTTGAATA
>JADNRY010000845.1:0-24088 GCA_015501585.1 Rhodocollybia butyracea
TTTTTGCTGATGGACGACGCTTCGGCGTCAAACTACCAGCTTAGTTACACGACGCGCCGCTCATCTCCGCCTCATAAAATGGAGAGAGTTCTGGTTAAGCATTTCTCTTCAGCTAGCCATCAAATGATACTCAGCGCTCAGCGCTCAGCCTCAGTTAGCTATCCGGATCGTAGCACTATTTAACCAATTGGATGTCTATGATTACTACTTATCTAGTGTCGGACAGCGTTCTACCGATTTAACTCCCAGAGAAACAGTGCCCCATGATATTGCGCTCTGCAAGGGAACGTGCACAGCCAGCAGTGCGGTTGTTTAGTTCGTTTCGCGAATTCTTCGGCGTCGAGTTTACAAAGAAAAAGCAAACAAATTCTCAAAGGCAAAAAACGTTTCGACCGCACATTATCATCGCTGCCCCGCAATCTTCTGAGCGAAATCCAAAGCCGCACACGACAAGCACACGAATCGAGAGAAAAGTGGGTCCCCGGCCCGATTCAATTCCTCGACACGGATTGTTCCGATCCTGCCGAAAATCCTTCTTAAGCCAAAAAATTTTCCCGACACTTGTCTCTTACCGTCTACCACCAACCCACTCAGTTTTTTAATTTCTCCTTATCTCTTTTCAAAAAAATGGCCACCAAGAAGGGAAAGACTCCCCAGGATTTCGCCAGTGCGTACCGCGTCTTACTCACAAGTTCCTTCGTTGAACCTCATTGTTTTTTCTTCGTTCTTTATAGTGGATTTCATGATGGGTGGTGTTTCTGCTGCAGGTTCGTTAAGGCGTTCTTCTAGTACCTTCCTCATAGGTTTTAACACGCCTTTTCTTTATAGTCTCGAAGACTGCCGCAGCTCCCATTGAGCGAATCAAACTGTTAATTCAGAACCAGGATGAAATGGTGCGTTCCTTATACTCTCTCGACCTTTTACCTGTTGCTAACAATGCATTGTTAGATTAAACAAGGTCGTCTCGCCACACCCTACAAGGGTATCGGCGAAGCCTTCAAGCGTACTGTCGGTGACGAAGGTTTCCTCGCACTGTGGCGAGGAAACACCGCCAACGTCGTGCGGTACTTCCCTACCCCAAGCCTTGAACTTTGCTTTCAGTCTGTGTCTATCCATTTCTCTCTCGCCAACCTATTGACGCGTACAAAACAGAGGATTACTTCAAGTCGCTTTTCGGCTTCAAGAAAAACGATGGGTACTGGACCTGGTTCGCAGGAAACATTGCTTCTGGTGCCGGTGCTGGTGCTTCATCGCTGCTCTTTGTGTACTCGCTCGACTACGCTCGTACGCGTCTTGCGAACGACGCCAAGTCGGCGACCAAGGGTGGAGGGGACCGTCAGGTACGCACGCTTTGTGTTTTTCTTTTTATTGTCTGAATGCCATGCTAATATTTTTTTTTTCCGACTAGTTCAACGGTCTTGTTGATGTTTACCGCAAGACCCTCGCTTCTGATGGTAATTGCCGGTCTGTACCGTGGTTTTCGTTCCGTCCGTCGTTGGTATCATTGTCTACCGTGGTCTTTACTTCGGTCTCTTCGATTCTCTCAGTGCGTAAACCCGTTTTTTTTATTACATTTTTTTAAACTGAATTTTTTCTTTTCGCCTTCAGAGCCTGTCGTCCTCGTTGGTCCTCTCGAAGGTTCCTTCCTCGCTGCTTTCGCTCTCGGATGGGTCGTCACCAACGCTGCTGGACTTGCCTCTTACCCTCTTTGACACTATCCGTCGTCGTATGATGATGACTTCTGGTGCCGCTGTCAAGTACAAGTCTATGTTCGATGCTGGATCTCAGGTACGTCCATAAAATTCCTCATTCGTCGGGTTTCTCACTGACCTTGTATTATAGATTGTTGCCAAGGAAGGTGTCCGATCTCTCTTCAAGGGTGCTGGAGCCAACATTCTCCGTGCCGTCGCTGGTGCTGGTGTGCTATCACTGTACGACAAAGGCTCAGGAAGGTCATGTTCGGCAAGGTCTACTCTGGTGGTACGTCTTCTTTTCTTCATCCTACTCCAAGGTTTTCACATCCCATCGTTTCTACTAGGATCTGGCTAAGCTGTCGACCCTCTCATGCGTTTCAGTGATGGAGTTGCCTATAGACTTTATTAGACTTGTTGTCCCTCTTTCCTCTCTGGTCCATGGCGTTCCCATTGGTTTGGTGGCTGTGGTTGTTGTGCCATCTGGGTTTATGTGTGGCATAGAGGGTAATGCTCTGCTGTGCCCCGCTTTTATATATCTTTACTTTAGTATCAGCCTTATTTTTGACCAGATTTGGAGAATCAAAAAATTAGACAAGCCAGATGGTTTTTCGTGTGATTTGAGAGGAGGGGAGACACTGATGTGGGACTACCCGTCAATGAATTAGAAAGTTTAACGACGTGTCTAACAGTGAGTGGTTGAAAACCTCTACCATCTTATCATCTTGCGCGCTAAAATTTATGAGTCGGTCACTGTCTCCGAGTCCTCAATAACCAATCAATGGCACTTGTTACTGGAAATAACATGGCACGCTCTGACTCGTTTCTGCATCGAAGCGATCGTTCTCTTCCTTCAAGCATTATTCATCCTACCCAGACTTATTTCTGCCACAGAAAATTTCGCGCAGTATGTCGAAGAGATAATCTTTAACGGTTTGAACGTTCAAATAACTACTCCCTGACTCCAGTCCTTGGTATTTAAAGAGCGGCTGTAGGTTTTGGCCACTTCGCTGTACCACGGTCCACCCTCAGCCCCAGTGAGAAGTCGCACTGGGTTTTGTCTGTGCCTTTATATTGAAAAGTGGCTGATTTCTGGGCACCAGGCTGATCAACATATAAATCCAGCCAACCTCAGCCAGTCTCGGCCCTGCCCAGTGTGGAAGTGAAAACTCATGCTGAGCTTATGTATTGAAGGCTGTAATTGAATGAAATGGGCATCAGCCCAACACTGTGCAGAGCTGAGATAGGCTGAGATAGACTGAGATTAACAGAGCTCAACCACTTCACAGCTGCTGCCCAGAAATCGGCCACTTTTCAATATAAAAGCACAGATCAACCCAGTGCGGCTTTTTACTGGGCCTCAGCCTCAAGGCCTCTTGATCGCCAAAAAAGTCCAGGCTAGTCGCTGCATTTTCAAGACAAGGTGGATATCATTAGTGGCGCTCGATAGCAAGTTGTCGAGGCTCAGGTTGAGAAAGCCAACGGTTATCGGAGCAAATACTTCTTCGACAGTGGAAACACCGAAAGAACTTACTGGATTGAGCCTTCAGGGGGTATGGTGTCTGTTCAATCGGACTCTTGTTTCTGCAGCTGAGGTATTTCCGAGTCGCCACTTCTGGGAAGCCCTTGAATGTCTCAGAGCTTTCTTCGTTGGGTGATCTGACGCCATCTACACCTGGACGTAAACACCTTCTGCACGCGACGCGTTGTCTTCCTGGCGCGAACACATTCGAGTCACTGGTCCTCTACCACATAAATGTTATACAGAATAGATCGAGCCATAAGGGTCTTAGGATTGGATAACGACAAAGTTGCTAGAAGATTGATTCACGATTTGTGGAAAAATGGCGACGTTGAACTTATGAACATCCTTCCTGATTACGCACTCACCAGAAAAATCGGTATGGTCAACCTCAACGCGGCTAATCGGTCGGAATGACATTATTGTTTCTATCTAGTAGATGCGAATCATAGTAGGTAAAACTCCGGCGTCTACTTCTTCAACCTAAGAGTGTCCTTGGGTTCGTGAAGCATAGATTTCTGACGAAAACAAATGAGCAGCATCGAAGAGACGGATAGACGAAGATAGTCACATCCGTTTGGTTCGAGTTATGACAGAGGCTCTCGTCTTCGGGTATGAAGATTCCGGTAGTCTTCCAAATTTTCCTGGTAAAAGTACCTCAAAAAATATCACTACGATGCTCCAACAAGCCCCAGGATCAAGCACATACCTTGATACAATGTATGGGGTACAGGATACACAAGGTACTGTACTAGGTAGTAATATGTCCGAGCCAAATCCTCCAACTTGCGACGAGAACGATACCGAATAGTGAATTACACAAGTATGCCTTCACTCGGAATAACTTTCAGATCCTAGAATCTCTGCCTTCCATTCCTGCAATGGCACATCCTCTACAAAACACCTCTCAGCTTCGACTGGCAAACCCTGAAAAAAATTCTCCACCACTTCCAGTACAGACTTGGACCTTGAGCTTGAATCATCATCGATCGCTAGCAGATTGACACGCTGTAATGTACACCCTGACCGCTTTACTACCTCATTCAGCTCGTTAAGAGTAGATTCAGGTTCATAAGCATCCCATTGTCGAAGTTCGTGAAAGCTAGACAACATAACACTCAGTTTCGTCAACTTGGGGAGTGTAACACAGTTCCAGGCCCCATTTTCCATCCCTCCATAAGTAATATCCCCACCGACACTTAAGGACAAGAGGGATGACTGACAAGTAATTTGATTAGCGTCACGATCTTCTGTGAATCTGAAAGATCGGAGGCTCAAGAACTCCAAACAAGGGCACACGTGGAGCAACCTGGCAAGAGATACACCCCTGTAGCACCTAACTTTTAAAACCTTCAAGTTTCGGCTCGCTATGACATCTGCGTATGACTCCGAAAGCTCCGATATTTCCAGTTTCTGGAGAGGAGGGCGACACTCTAGGATTGGATTGTGGACAGAACGATCTGTTGGATGACATAATCTGACACACATATGACTTGTCAAGTGTGTATCCAAATGATCTCCATTATAAAGGCATGATGTGAGACCTTACTTGGGGCATTCCTAGTAGATGTGAGACCTTTCCAGTTGGGCATTCTGTAAGAACCTTTGGAGAGGCTCTGGCACTTAAGAGATACAAGTTCATAGTTGATAACCATGGCCAGATAGCTCAGTTGGTTAGAGCATCTTGGGATTTCACCAGAAGGTCCTGGGTTCAATCCCCAGTCTGGACACTTTGTATAAATCATACCTTTAACACGATCATCAGATCGAAATGACAGATCTTCAAGAAGAGGAAAGTGTGTAGAGGAGGGTTTGAAAGGGAATACACTGTCATTCTGTTGTAGAACCAAAAAGGACAATGCAGCCTGTCTCCATCTATGAGCCTGCGCTACCAACATGGTAGTGATGACAGTAACAACTGTAGGGCTTGGACGTCGTTCTAAAGAAATTGTAATACTCATAGGTACCGATACTTCCGATCGCAGAATGCAGTCACTTCAGTAGTGGGCAGCTTACCCAATAGGCATAAGTGATATGAGCGACCTTTATCCTGGACCAGAAAGTAGGGTATGAGATAGCCTCATGTCGCCACCAAAAGCAGATCCAGGTGAATAAGAAGATACACCCAGACAACCTGCGAAACTTCCGGGTTGAGTAGGTAATACCAGGATAAGTGGATGTCTCGATAACTAGTCGAAAGATTATTATCAAAATGTCCGAGGGAAGGGTTCGAATGGAAGCTAACAGAGATTCCTGAAGTTTCAGGACCCTCGAAATCTGGATACGAATGGGTCTCTCGGAGCAAGTCTTCAGATCGCGTCGGGTCTGATCAATTAAAGCGCGTAAGGTAGCTCGGGCTACAGGAGAGCTGGGAATATTGTTGTGGCGGCTTTTGTCGAGGAATTCTGTGTAGAGTGCCTGGTAAGCGGATCCAAGGGAAGAGCACATCTGGTAATGCCCGGAAGTCAAGCTTTTAGAGTCCAACTGACTATGCGGTTGAAGATTGGCCTCGGACATGGTGGTTGCAAGCGAAGCACGCACGCGGTTCACGTGATGTAATTCTAAGTACATCGCAAGTTCCAATTAGGATGCGAATCCAAAGATCATAAGTAAAACCAGGACAAAAGAGTGGCATGGTTACGTCAAGTAGCAAAATGAACAAGCATTGAAGAGATCGATAGGATTGCGTTTGTTCTAGTTCAAGAATTGAGTGAGTCTCGCGAAAAGAATCTCCTATCTTCTAAGGAACTTCTGGGGGCTCGGCATTGGGAGATCCTTGTAGTGCTCCCTTCAAACATGCTCCATTGATCTAGTACACATAAGAGAGCTAGGGTCACAGAACTTGAATACACGAAGTAGTATGGAACTACTATAGAAGTTGTCCTCGAGTATCAACGAAACAGTTATACGCAAGCACCGCCATCACTCGTAATCCCTTTCAGCCTTCAAAGCTTCAATTTCCGCTTCAATTTCTGCAACGACACACCCTCTACAAAACACCCCTCAGCTTTGACTAGCAAATCCTCAAAAAACTTCTCCGCAATTCTGAGTTGAGACTTGGGCCTTAAGCCATATTGGCCCGCATACGTTAGCAGATTGACGCGTTGTAATGCACACTCCGACCGCTTGACTACCTCTTTCAGCTCGCTAAGAGCCCGAGAGCCATGATGCCCTTCAAAAGACGCTTTCCGCCGTCGAGACCACCGAATAAAGCCAGGCAGTGAAACATTCAATTTCGTCAACCTGGGAAGTGTAACGCAGTTCCAAGCCCCTTTGCCAACCTCTTCATGGGCAATGTTCCCACCGATGTCTAAGGTTAAGAGGGAGGACGAACAAGTGATTTGACTGGCATTAGCATTTCCTGCGAATTTAAAAGATTGGACCCTCAAGAACTCCAAACAAGGACACAATTGGAGTAGCCTGGCAAGAGATACACCCCTGTAGTGCCTAATTTTCAAGACCTTCAAGTTTTGACTTCTGTGTATGACTCCGAGAGTTCCAATATTTCTAGTTTCTGGAGAGGAGGGCGACAATGCAGGATTGGATTGTGGAGAGAATCATGATCGGCGCACCGAAAAGATAAATCTTCAAGAAGAGGAAGATGTCCAGGGAGGGATTCCTGGGAGAACATGACTTCAGACTGGCTAAGAGAGCCAAACTTTCTCAACGCAGCTTGTCTTCATCTATGAGCCTGCGCTACCAAGATGGCAGTGATGATTGACAGTCGGAGGACTTGGATCCACTGCCAAAGTTGTAAAGAAATAGTAACACTCATAGGTGTCGATACTCCCAATCGCAAACGCATTCATTTAGAAATAGAACCACTTCAGTAGGTGGTTCATTCCAAAAGGCATGAGTAACCTTTATCCAGGACCAGAAAGTAGGATATGAGAAAGCCTCATATCGCCACCAAGAGCAGACCCAGGTGAATAAGAAGATACACCCAGATAGCTTGGAAGGGTTCTAGGATGAGTAGGTTATACCAGGATAAGTGGATGTCTTGATGACTAGTCGAAAAGATTTCTATCAAAACATCCGAGGGAAGGGTTCGAATAAGAGCCAACAGAGATTCCTGCACTTTCAGGACCCTCGAAATCTGGCTACAAGTAGTACTCCCTGAGCATATTTGCGGATCGCGTCGGGTTTGATCGATTAGAGCGTGTAACCCGGCTCGGGCAACAGGAGAGGTGGGAATGTCGTTGTGGCAACTTTTGGCGAGGAGTTCTGCATAGAGTGCCTGATAGGCAGGTTGGCTTTCAGGGGAAGAGCACATCTGAGAAGGTGCAGAGGTTAAGCTTTTAGAGTATAACTGATTATGCGATGGGACATTGGCTTTGGATATGATCGTGCTACTGGTTGTAAGCCAAAAGTTATGGAGGACGCAGCGGAGGGCCGCGCCGCTACCCAACCCGGCACGGCAGCACTAAGCACCTCGTATCCTAAACCTGATAAGCACCTAATGCCTCGAATAACTAAGATCCTGAATAGATTTGAATAGAAATTATGGCCACCCAAAATCGGAGAAATGTCTTTCAGATGATCATTCCGAAGACTCTCCGAGCGTTCTCTCAATCTCAGTTTTCGGAATCATTCAACCATATTCGATTACGTCTATGATCAACCTCCGTCAACAGGTATCGAACTAACAGCGTAACAGCCTCACCCAGGCCACCAGATTTGCACGTATAGTGGCCGTGAATGCAGCGGCCTTGCCAGTGAAGATTCATTGACGGACACATACTTCTTCGAGACGTCATACAAAAGAGCTGAACGCAAGCCCCAATCCACCCAAGTATCAGCATCCACCCAGAAGTAATTCGAATTTCCAGCTGATGGTGGACCACTCTGCGTTCCATGAGACGGAGGAAAGGTGCTCGGATCGGCGGTTCTACAAGAACACATGATTCGCGTTCAATGATTTGCAACGAAAAAGAAAAAGTCAACTCACATAGGTTTTCAAAGGCAGAGTTAATATAAACGGTGTCGGCGCTGTCTGCATAGTGTCCACCCCATCAAGGATCGGCTCGGGGGACTCTCGATTCTGCCGTCTTCAATGAAGATAGAATACCGCGCCAATAGGCAAAAGAGAGACGAAAGCAAGTCCTCCGACTACACCGTACAGTGGGATTCGCATTAGCCTCCGATCTTCTTCCTATACTCGATGAAGTGAGGTTGGGGTTAGATGTATTGGAAGCGGGAGATTCTGTTGCTGTTGGGAACGTACTTGAAGGCCCGCCACGAATTCGGATAGATCTAAAGCGTGAGTTTTTTTGATCTACGTGTGATGAAGATAGTACTCGCCTTCTTGAGCTTCGGCAAGAGTGATATCAAAGGCAGCGTGGAGACCCTGATTAGAGTCTATGAGCATGAAAACCAAAGGGAGAATATGCAACGTACGGATAACTCTGAAATGCCCAGTTTTGGGATCGCGGTCTCCGGCGGCAGAGATCAAGACAAAATGACAAGCAAAAACGCACACAGAATCGTATACTGATACTATGCAGCAATTCGAAGACCGATGATGGCCATCTAAGTAGGAGGCAGTAGTATCGTCGATTCGATATCGAGTCAGTTGAGTAACTTCAATATTGCTCCCGTTAGATATCGATAGCTGGCTCCTTTTTCACTCGCACATGCGCTTTAAGCGCTGTAAAACACGCTCGGACAGCTCGGACTATTGCCTACTGGACCTAATAGATTGAAGTATACCTGTATAGCGAGGATATTTAGGATGAAAAAAAAAAACACTTTAAGCATGGTAAGAACGCCGTTAACAGTAGAGCTACTAGAGACATACATAGAGCTCCTAGGCACCCTGCAACTTGACAGGAACTCTTGGCCTTAACGAGTAGACCCACTAGTAGGAAGATGCTATTTGGATAGAAGGCCACTGTAAACACGACTCGCTAACGGAAACGTATGGGGATACAAGGCTGGAATATTTAAACTTGGCATCACTGCTCATACGGGCGTAGCGCGCAAGACCAGAAGAAAAAAGTTGTGAAGGTTAGTTATCGAACCGAACCGAAAGGGGTATGATAAGTTTCCAATTCGTTGTGCGGCTTCCTGAATCCGCAATGGCAAGATAAGACGAGGAGAATTGTACCAGTCTGTTTAAGTTGTGTCATCATGTCGCAGAGTCGATAGTAGTCGATAGTACGTAGTCCGAGCAGGTTGTCCTACCCGACACTCGAAGGAAGAAGAGCGCCGATTCTATAGATTTATAGTAGTGGCCACAGACTATGAATCCTGACTCGGTACTTCAGAGGAGGGTTTATGACCACACAAGGTGGAGCATGAGCAATCCTCATGTAGCCTTCTCCCCAAACGCAGGTCCAGACGAGTAAAGATACGCCCCAAATAGAGTAGCTTGCACCGATAGGAAGGGTTCGAATGAGAGCCAGGAGAGATTTCTGCGGTTCTAGGACCTGGTTACGACTCGTACTCTATGAGCATGTTTACGTCGGAGGCCCGGCCCGCGTGTACTACAGAAGAGTTGGGAATGTCGTTGTGCATTGAGTGGTAGCAGAAGGTTGAAACGTCAAACGAAACGAAATTCGCGTTCACGTGAGGAAGTGATGCCATGCTAAGCGCTTAGTGCCCTCTCTTATCCACCAACACAACCCACAGATAAGCACCTAATGGCTCGGATATCTACTTGTAATTCTGAATAAAAAGTGATGGCTTCCCTTCCAATCATCATTCCAAAGACACTCCGGGCATGCAACTCTCGAAATCGTTCAAGCACTCTGCCGTTTATGATCATCCTCTGTCAGCAGCGATCGTACTGCTAGTAATGGCCTAAAAGCCTCACCTGGATCGCTAGATAAAGTGGATATGAATAGTAGAAAGTTAAGTTTGGTTTTGGTTCCCAACACAAAGTTTGCTGGGTGTCAGTTCAACTTACACCTTACACTTCGTGCAAATCGTCAATGTGCTTTCTAGGCTCTAATTCCTCCTTCAGCAACATAATCTCGTTGATGGACACATTATTATTTGCTCGGAATATCATACAAAAGATTCTATCTATCGGCGTCCACCTTCAAGTTCGAATCTCCGGCATTCCGTGACTAGGATATCCCGCTGACGAACCACTCTGCGTTCCGTAAGATGGAGGAAAGGTACTCGGATCGGCTGGGTTCTAAATAACACCAGAACAACAACAACAACAACAACAACAACAACAACAACAACAACAACAACAACAACAACAACAACAACAACAACAACAACAACAACAACAACAACAACATTGACGTTCAATGATCATAGCAAAAAAAAAAAAACGAAAAAGTTGACTCACGTAGGCTTTTAAAGGCGGGGGTAACATAAACGGTATCGGCGCTGCCTGCATAGTGTCCACCCCATCAAGGATCGGCTCGGGGGACTCTCGATTCTTCCGTCTTCGGTAAAGATAGAATGGCGCGCCGATAGCCAGAAGAGAGAGGAATGCGAGTCCTCCGACTATACCGCCTGCTATCGCCTCGGCCTCCGATCTTCCTTTATTGCTCGATGAAGTGGGGGCGGGGGTAGATGTATCGGAAGCACCAGATCCCGTCGCTGTCGCCGTTTTTGTTTTTGTTTCTGTTGCTGTTGAAAGCGTAGTTGAAGGGGCTACGGATTCGGGGAGATCTAAAACGTACATTTTTTAATCTACGACTGCACCTTATTGATTTTATGAAGAAAGAACTTGCCTCCTTGAGCTTCAGCGAGAGTGACATTAAAGGTAGCGTTAGGACCCTGATTAGAATCTAAGCATGCAAATAAAAGGGAGAGTATGCCACGCAACGTACAGAATAGCTCTGAAATGCCCAGTTTGGGATCCCAGTCTCCGGCGGCACAGTAGCTGGATAAAAAGTGTGTAAAACTTCGTAGATCTTATCAAGACAAAATTGACAAGCAGTCACGATGCACAGAGAATCGTATACTGTGGAGCAATTCGAAGACCATAATGGCCATCTGAGCAGGAGGTAGTAGTATCGTTCTCGAGTAAGGTTGAATATCGCTCATGTTAGATATTCCGCTCCTTGACAACTTGCACATGCGCTTAACGCGCTGTAAAACACGCTCGAACAAGAGCAATTACTGTTTAGTGTACCTGGTGCGTATTCCTGCGCGGTGGAGATAGTTGGGATGGAAAATCCTTGTGACCATGGTTAGACCGCCCGTGGACAGCCTGAGTAGAGCTACTAAGACATACCGGGGACGCATACAGCTCCCAGGTACACTGCGGCTTGGCAGGAACTTTGTCCTAACGAGTTGGCAGACTACGCAGGCAGATCAGATTTCAAGTTAGATAGAGAGGGGAGTCGCGGAGTCGCTACTCACCAGTGGAAACTGTGGGTTACAAGCTGGAACATTCAGACCCGGCATCACTGCTTGCACAGGCGACCAGAGGAAAACGGTTGAAAAGGCTAGTATCAAACCAAATGGAGAGAGTATGATGATGGGTTTCAAATTCGATTGCGAGAACTTCCACAAGGGCAAGGCAACTTGGGTGAGGACAAGCTGATTTGGTACCAGTCTGTTTATGTACCCGTTGTGATTGTACGTATGTAGTTGTAAAGTGAATACCTTGATTGCTCTTGTCCTTTTACCCTCACGCCGTCGCGATTCCACTGAGTGTGAGTGTCGAGCTTGCATTATCAATTCGGCAGTTCGGATGCGTTACTTAGAGGGAGTTACTACGTGTTTATTTGTGAATGAATTACAAACTGCATTAATAGCTGAGCATATTGCCTATGCTCTGCAGTCTTTCCATAGAGCTAGCCGCCACCTACCGCCGCAACTGTAAGTGGTAGTCCACTTTCTGCGCTTAGTTAATAACACAGCCAAGATGAATGGTTCGAACACTGTCCCTTCAAATGATCATTTCCGAAGGAAGACTCTCCGAGTGTTCTCTGCCACAGAAACTTCAAGGCTTTGAATTACATTCAACAGGCATCATACATAGTAACAGCACCCAGACCAACACTTATTCGCTGTCACAAACTCATAATCAAGGAAATCGTATACTTTGTAGTAGCCGCGACAGCCGGGGCCCCTTCTTCGAGGAAACATCTTCTGCCGCTCTTCTTTAGCGCGCCTGGCTTTCAAACTCAACACTTACTGGGCATCCTATCCTGGCACATGGATTTTACCCTAAATGGGTCGGAAAATTACGCATCAGGGCAACGGGAATGAATAACGACACTTCAAAGTGGCGAGGAGCTTAATTTGTGGAGAAGTAAAGGTAGGGTTGAAGTTACGAGCATCCTTATTATCAAAGAGACTTTGAAAAAAATTAGGATGAGGATCCGCAGTCCGCTGAAGTCGCGTAGTATGTTGTGAAGCTTGTCTGACTGGTGGATCCTCGCAGAAGGTTAGTGTCATGATACAACTTAGCTTAACTCATGTACTGAGCCAGATTCATTAGTAATAGTAAAATTCGGTGTGTTCAATTCTTGTTGTTATTTGCCATGCAAGCGGTCAATATGTGCAAGCACCACCATCACTCCGAGTCATTATCGCTATCGTATGCACCCGCCATATCGTTTGCCTTCCACTCCTGCCATGGCACCTCATCAATGAAACACCCTTCTAATCTGACTGGCAAGTCCTGTAAGAACTTCTCCACCATTTCGAGTACAGACGTGGGCCATCTATCATCCTTGAACAGATTGACACGCTGTAGTGTACACTCTGACCGCTTTATAACCTCTTTCAGCTCGCTAAGAAGAGCTGTCCAGTGTTCATGATCAGAAACGTCAAGCAGGTCAATATCCAGTTTGGTCAACTTGGGTAGTGTAACACACTCCCAGGGTCCATTGCTAAACATACAATCATCGCCCAAGTCTGGACCAACGGCAAGGGCCAAGAGGGAGGATTGACAAGTGACTTGATTAGCATCAGAGTTCCCTGTGGACGTGAAAGCTCTGACTTGCAAGAACTCCAAACAAGGGCACATGAGGAGTAACCTGGCAAAAGATACACCGCTGTAGCAGCCAACTTTTAAGGACTTCAAGTTCCAACTTGCTATGATATCCACATATGACTCCGAGAGCTTATGCAGTTCCAGTTTCTGGAGAGGAGGGTGACACTCCAAGATTGGATTTTGGACAGAATCTATACCGGAATCAGTATAGACTTGACATGACAGATCTTCAAGAAGAGGGAAACGTGTAGGGAGGGTTTGGAGGGGAACATGCCAGGCCAGTGAAAGGATGTAGATAACAATACGACATGTCTCCATCTGTGGGCCTGCGCTACCAACACGGCAATGACAGCCAATGGAGGACTTTTATTTCCTGTTGAACAAATTTTAATGCTCATAGGTGCTGAGACTCCCGATCGCAATATGCATTCATTCAGAAATGCACCCACTTCTGCACCCACTTCTGTCCTAGGTGGCACACTCCAAGAGGTATGATTATGAACCGCTATCCTGGACCAGAAAGCAGAGTATGAAAGAGCCTCAATTCGCCACCAAAAGCAGATCCAGGTGAGTATAAAGATATACCCTGATAGCTTGACGGTAGGGTCCCCGACTTTCCAGGTGTATGTAATTCCAGGTATACCGGCTGTCTCGATAACTATGCGAAATATTTCTATCAAAACGTCCGAGGGAAGGGTTCGAATGGGGCCAACAAAGATTCCTGCACTTCCAGGAGCCTCGAGATCTGATTACGAATGGTGCTCTCGGAGCAAGTTTGCAGATCGTTTCGGGTCTGATCGATTAGAGCGCGTAACGCAGCTCGGGTAACAGGAGAGTTGGGAATATCGTTGTGGCGGCTTTTGGCGAGGAGTTCTGTGTAGAGTGCTTGGTATGCAGGTTTAGACATGGTGGTTGTGCAGGCGAAAAGCCTTGAACTGAGACAAAAAATACGCGGTTCACGTGATGCCACGCGAACCAAATCCACGCACCTACTAGACCTCGGATATCTATGATTCTTAATAGAAATTTATTGGTGCCGTTCGCGAATTGGAGACTATATGGCGACGCTCTAGATGATCATTTCCGAAGTGTTCTCTGTATTCGTTCACGCAATCGTTTCAAATGGATAACGACACTAGGAGAGCTCAATTTGTGAAGAAGAGGATGTGAGGCTGTGAGGGGTTGAAGTTATGAACATCGTTGCTTCAAGGACATGCGAAGTCGCTGATTTGTTTAACGCGTGTACTACGATGGATGCTGGGTAGTGCGCCGAGTTCTATAGCAAATTTGGTGTGTTCAATTCTTGTTCTTAAGTCACAGTTACGACTCTTATAATCGTCCTCTGTCCGCAGCCACCACATGGACCAATAGATAAAGTGAATTCGAATAGTAGAAAGTCAAACTTGCTGGGCATCAGCTTAAATTAAGAGAACTTGGAAACACCTTACACATAATGCAAATCGTCAATGTGCTTTCTGGGTACTAGGGTGTAATCTCTCCTTCAGCAACATAATCTCATCAATGGACACATTACTTCCTCGGAACACCATACAGGAGGCTTCTATCTACTAACCAGCATCTTCAAGTCATTCAAATTTCCGGCATTCCACTGGGATATCCCGCTGATGAACCGCTCTGCGTTCCATGAGACGGAGGAAAGGTACTCGGATTGGCTGTTCTACAAGAACACATTCGCATTGACGTTCCACGTTCAACGGTCACAGCGAAAAAGAAATTTACGTAGGTGTCCACCCCATCAAGAATCGGCTCGGGGGAATCTCGATACAATGGCGCGCCGATGGCTAGAAGAGAGAGGAAAGCGAGTCCTCCGACTATACCACCTGCTATCGCCTCAGCCTCCAATCTTCCACTTTTGCTCGATGTGTAGATGTATCGCGAGTACAGGATCCCGTCGCTGTCGCCGTTGTTGTTTTTGTTGCTATTGTTGTTAAAAGCGAAGTTGAAGGGGCTACGGATTTGGGTGATCTTTGTTAATCTACGTGTACTGCACTTGCAACGAAGAAAGAACTCGCCTCCTTCAGCTTCCGCAAGAGTGATATTAAAGGTCGCGCATTAGAGTCTATAGCATTAAAATCAAAAGGGAGACTCTACACAACGCAACGTACGGAATAACTCTGAAATGCCTAGTTTGAGATCGCGGTCTCCGGCGGCACAGGTGTTCGGGAAAGGAAAGGACAACCGACGCGGGTAACTGTATAAAAGTCTGTTAAAGTTTAAACCCTCGTAGATCTCATCAAGACAAAATGACAAGCAGACGTACAGAGAGTCGTACTTATACTGTGGAGCAATTCGAAGACCATAATGGCTGTCTGAGCAGGAGGTAGTAGTATCGTTCTCGAGTAAGGCCGAATATTACTCACGTTAGATATGTATCCCGCTCCTTGAAAACTTGCACATGCATTTAAAGCGCTGTAAAACAACCCTCGAAACAAGTGCAATTATTGTCTAGTGGACCTAGTAGATTGGTATACTTGTATAGCGGCGGCAATTGAAATGGAATACACCGTGAACAGTAAGAAGTACTAAAGACACCGGAGGACGGATACAGCTCCCAGGTACGCTGCGACTTAACAGAGATTTTTGGCTTTAACAAATCGACCGATTAGCAGGAAAATCGGATTTTCATCAGCTGCATCATTTTGTCCTTCGAGTGACACGAACCGTCACTGTAAGCAGCACACTACTCGCTAACAGAAACGTGTGAGGTTACAAGGCTCGGTTACAAGGCTGGGATATCTAATCCCGGTATCATAACTGCTCGCAACGATACAAGCGACCGGAAGAAAAAGGTTGCAAAGGCTGGTTATCGAACCGAGTGCAAAGGGCCATGATTGGCCGATGTACAAATGAGAGCTTCCTGAATCCGCAAGGGCAAGGCAAGGCGTGTACAAAGCTGATTATAGTCTGTTTAAGTTATGTACCTCCGCACCATAATGTCGCAGAGTTTACAGTAGTCCAAGCAGGCTGTCCTACCTGACACTCGAAAGAAGGGCACCGATTGCCATTCTATAGAGCTATAGTAGTGGTATGGATGGTCATATATGTGTAGGCCCGCCGTATATCGAATATCCCCTCCTCTGAACTTCAAAAGAAAGTTGCAACCCAAGAAGGCAGCGGAGCATGAACCAGCTCCTCTTTCCACTAAAATCAGATCCAGGCGAGCAAAAAGATACGCCCAAAACAGGTATCGGGGTAACTGGATGTCGCGAGACTCGATGACTAGTTGAAAGAAATCTTGTCAAGACGTCCAAGGGAAAGGGAGTTCAAATGAGAGACAGGAGATATTTCTGCAGTTCCGGAACCTGGCTACCAGTCGTACCCTCTCCGTAACCCTCCTGAGCAGGTTTGCAGATCGCGTCGGGTCTGAGCGAATTTCGATTAGAGAGCTGAACCCGGCTCGCGGGCAGCAGAAGAGTGGAATGTTGTTAACGGCCTGGCGAGTTCTTCATGGTGTGCTTGGTAGGCGGGTTCGAACATGGCGGTGGTTGCGGGCAAAAAGTCAAGATGAACTACGCGGTTCACGTGATGCCACGCTAATTCAATATTTAAGCGCTTAGCGCCTCTCTCGAATCGTTTCCAGTGACAACGTTTCCAAACCTAATATCCACTAGCATTCCCCTCAGATATCTATGCTCCTAGGACCCCTCGAATACCCATCATTTCGAACCGAAACTTACTGGTGCCTTCCGAATTGGGGACTGTATGGCGACGCTTTAGATGTTCAACATAAGTATTCTCCGAGTGTTCTCTGTACACTCAGGTTCTCGCCACTTGAATTCTTTACAGCCACATTGGTCTATGTCTACGATGATCCTCTGACAACAGGCATCGCACCAACAGTCTCACCCGGACCTGTCGCTGCAAACTCAAGTAGATTCGTATACATGGTCGCCTCAAACGCAGGACGACGCAGGAGCCTCTTCTTGGAGGAAACATCTTCTGCGCGCGGTATCTTTCGAACGTGCCTGGCTTTAAACCTAACACTCACTGGTAATCCTAATCTACCACATGAATGTTACCCCGAATTACCATCATGCATTGCCGCCTCCTGGAATGGATAACGAGAGCTGGAGAAGTGGATGTGTGAGGCTCGAAGCTTTGACAATTTGGCGACTCGTTAACTCAACGCGTGTACTACGATGGATGCCGGGATGTTCTGCGCCAAGTTATATAGCAAAATTCGGTGTGTTCGATTCTTGTGGTTAAGTTACAGTTCATAAAGTACATCGTCAATGACATTATTGCTTCCAGCTAGATGGGAAACCTAAGATCATAGGTGAAACTCTCCAACATCTACTTGTTCAGGCCAAGAGTGTCCTTGGTCTTGTCAAGCAAAGATTGCTAACGAAGGAAATTAGGATGGAAGAGATGGATAGATGGAGATGCGCACGCCGTTGCTCAACAGTTACCGCTGACTGAGAATCACGAACCTGTGGCTGCAAAGTACCGGCAGCGTTATCAACGTAACCCTTGAGTGAGTCGCTGATAGATTTGACGGCGGCGATTCGAGCTTCAAACTAATAGACAATGGGATGAGCTGGGTAGAGCCAGAAATTTATGGAATACCCTGGGAAACGAGCTGAATTGTGTCTCTTGAACCGATTCTTTCTTTCTGTCCTTCTTTGACTTATGAAAAGTACGGAATAAGAACATCTTATCATGCTCACTTGTTGATTCTATCTACAGACTAATTTATCGTTTGTGCATGAGTGATCCTTGTGTTTGCCCATACACAAGCTGCAGAGGCTGTCCTCCAATTCCAGGCAGGACTGTACGTTCCCACCTCCAGCGAGATGAAGCCGCAAAGATCCAGGACATCGATGGGCGCAATTTAAAGCACGCACGGCTTGGTTCACCTCCGCCTGCAGATCTAAACACAATCAGGTACGCGCAGTGCATACTTTTTGTTACACTACGAAGATTTAGCTGCTAATATGTACTTAGGCTGGAAGCTCCCGTTCCCATCTCCAATCACCACCATCTGGAGTAACATCCACAAAACCTGCTCAGCACATGTCCTCGCCAATCACACAGCCTTCACTGCCTCCTGTGCTCCTTGACAACAATAAAGATGAGGAAATGCTGCACTTTCCAGTACCTGACGACGACATGCAAGACCGTTCTTGTACAAAAGTTCCAGACAGCAGGAGCAACAGTGAAGACAAAATGCAAAGAGGAAGAGAAGGAGAAGGAGAAGGGAACGACGAAGACGCTGCTGCTCTGTGAGCGGCAGCGCTTCTAGCCGCTTTGCAGCTCGGCCCGCAGAACAGGAAACGAAGAAAAAGACAGCAATATTGGGGATCAGGCGGCTCACATTTTTGTAGGGTAGATGGGGGCCATACACTGTGTCCATGTCAAGGACCCCGACTCCCAGTTTTTCAGATGTGTTCCCCTGACTCACGCCGGTTGCGTAGCATGCACCGGCATGGTAATTAGTAACCTTGGTGCTGGATGAAAGGGATTTTTTATTGATGTGATATGCACTGTCACCTAGAGGACGTGACTCATGGTATGATGGATATGTTCGACAGTTTACAATCCTACCGGTGTGACTGGTTTTGGGTTTTCCAAGCTTGAACACCTCTGTTTATTAAAGACTCAGGATCCTTGGTCCCTCGTTCATTCCAGTTCAATTTATGAATTGTCGATGACCTTCCTGCTTCGAGAATACCCGGGAGCTATCTGCTTGGCTACAATCAGCACCGAGCAGTGCACTTGGAAATATTATCAATGTTAAAGGCTTGTGATTGTTGTGTCCATTCAAGTTGGACATTTTCGTTTAAAAGGTGATTAATTCTCGTTCCCACTTTCATTTCCACACTTGCTTCACTTCACTTCACACAATACTCATGACCATGTCTGCTGACAGGTCAACTGAATCTGAGTTGGACCAAAAGTCCCATCTCTTCCTGGTTTTAATGGGGCCGGATTTTATCGTGTTGATTGTGAGCACCTAGTTGAACTACTTGGAAAAATTAATGATGTACATATAACTCCAGTTTGTTGTCCTGTTTTATGGTCAGTTCGGTTACTTTGACTCTGGCGATGATTAACCTGCGTTTATCCTTCCAGGTTGTTACACAATACTTTTTTCTCTTTATATCTACCTTCAGATTCAGCATCGTGGACGAAAGCACTACTATCAAATTGCAGTCCTTCTTCTATACATGCTGGCTACAACAGCACTGATTGTTGCCATCTTGATTTTTTATCAAGAAGGTTTAGGCCTATTTCCAGTAGTAGTCAGTGATAGCATTGCTTCTGAGCCCAAGTCTGAACCAGCGCAAGCTCATGATCTCATGTTTGAAAAGCTAGAGTGCGTGGTTTTCTTGTTCATTCAAATTCCAATGTGAATTTAGGATTGTCCCTGAGCCAGAATTGCTGAAGCAGCTATCTATGTGGTGGCGAAGTGAGTTTTGCAATGGTGCTTATACAGATATCAGATTATTTACTGAAGCCCTTCAAGCACCATAGCAGATGCTTTACTTGTCAGATTGTTTTAATAGTACTTGCGAGTGTGGGCCACCGCGCCAAGCGCGTGGCAGGTACGAGTCCTGCAAGACACTAGTTATGGATCGTGCACTGCAACAACCGCTGACGAAATGTAACAAACCGAGGGCTACAAAAATGGAAGTATTATTAAGATGGATAAATGCCGTGTGGTGAAAAGAGTCTACAGCACCGATAATCCACGCATTAGAGGTGCAACCAAGAGGTGGGTGATCTCTGAATCGGCGACACTGATGTGCTCGCGTGGCCTTGACAGTCTTTTGACAGCAGACTGATGGCCGCCTATAAGCCGTCACCAAGCCGTCGCAGTAGCAGACTTTCTAACCAAGGTGTAAGCCGGAGTCGAGTACTTATTGCCTAGGGGAGACAACAGTGACTTGGTGTTTCAATCTCAAATCAAAAGCTCGGGAGGAGAAGCAACAGCGGGAGAGGTTAGGAAAGACAATCTCGTAGAACCATCAATTCCTGAGCAGTTTGAACCGAGTAATTTAATGATATTTTGAGCTTGTTGAAACGTTTAGTGTGAGTGCATGTACTACAAAACAGAACGAATCGACGAAAAAAACAAAGGTAAGTGCTTAACAGCTTTGGGCGGCCATCAGTTTGCTGTCAAAAAACTGTCAAGGCCACGCGAGCACATCAGTGTCGCCGATTCAGAGATCACCCACCTCTTGGGTGCAACCACAACGGTGTTCAAGAGTAAAAAGGTATCAGATGCGGCAAAGTTTTGGGTAACATGGCATATACAGTGGGTAGATCAGAAAGTCACATGTCAAGCGCTTTGACATTTCTAAATATGGGGAAACGATTCTTCCAAGTTTGGGCAAGATCAACCTTAATCGGGAAAAAATTCCCACGCGAAACCGGCCATAAGGACGAGCCTTTATTACATTCAGGACTCGTAATGTCTTACAATCATTGTACTGATTGTATAGCCTAGTTATATCGCTGTTATGTTGTTTGGGGTGGAAGAAAGCATGTTATTGCTGTTCCTTCCCTAGTTTGCTTTGTCAACACGGGTGTGTAAGATCTTTCGCCTGATTTGAATATAATCTAATACTGCTTTCACTCTAGTTCTGGGGCTTGCCGCTGTAGTTCTGGAGCAGAAGAACATAGTCGCCCTACGCCAAGCACTAAACACAGGGGAAAAGTCTTGGCTCATCACAGCATTACCAGCCGTTACATTTTCATTCTTAGCAGCAAACTTCCTCACAAATATTATGTTGACCGGATTGATAGGTTGGCTCATTTAATGTGCTGCAGTTAAGAAACTTTGTTTATGGTCTTTTCCAGCGGGAAGGATATGGTGGATATCAAAGGCAACCCGGTGGTCACCGGAAGCAGGTGGCAAGGATGCACTACGGGAAGGGAAGTCAGTAATCCTTACTGACTAAGACAGTAATTCTGTAAAAATACAGTAACCTTTACTGTCTTTTGTAGGACAGTTGTATGTACTGTCTATATAACGCGCCCTATGGGCAAAGTCCTTAAGAACACCGGTGAACACGACAAATAGGATACTATTGTGTGTACGACGGTGTAAAAGACTGACTAGACTCTTAAGTAATCGTACGATACTTATAGTAACGGATTTATTATATAATTAATAATAAATAGAATGATAAGATAGACCGTTTGGTCTATCGGCGGCGTCTAGGATGACCGTATCGCCGGATACGGTCAGTGGTGATTATGGAGAGGCGGAGGCGTTACAGTCTATGAAAACAGTTATACCTACTGTCCTTTTGTGGGGCAGTAATATGTACTGTCCATATTTTTATGGTCAGGCATAATAACTGTCCCATATTTTAGGGTCAGTTATATGGACTGACCATATTCTATGGACAGTCATGTTGACTGTGGCCAGTTATATTTACTGCCTGGCCAGTTATTGTAACTGTCAGTATCCTAATATCAGTTTTACTGAGCATACTTAGACCTGTACTAGCGTGTAACAAGCACCTAAAAATGCTAAATATAAGACATAGTGCGAGTGGAACAATATCCAGTTCCGCCAATAACTCGATAACATACGGAAAGTGACGGGTCCACAGATTGAACCACATACCTAGGCAGGACCAGCGTCGGGGAGCACTACTGCTACACTACATTATAAAAAAGGCGGGAGTACAAGATGGATCAATCTGGCTGCTGTATACAGGTTAATTTTTGGGTGGATGGGAAACAAAAATTGTCGAGTTTGTTGGACATGATGAAAGCCGGAAGCAGAGTTCACTTCAATCGGCTGGCTTCATCGCCATCTTATCCTTAGGACAATTTGCGGACCTTATCATGGAAGAAATCTCAAAAAAAAATTGACAACTTCTGTCAATTTCACCAGCCAAAGTGCCGAAACAGGTTGGAAATCTGGTTCAGCTTAGAGCCAGCATGGTAATTTCAGAACTCGGCATTTTAGACTACAAAGTGATAACAACACGGCGGGGCAAAAGAGCTAGACTGTAGCTCGGCTTGAACTTATTGATTTCGAATAGTAGCACAGCCACATTTGATATGACGTCATTGACTTTTGACAGACGCGTCGCGTCTCTCTGACTATTACCACCATGTTCCCCCTTCTTCTACCAGTAAAAACTGCCTCTATCTCATCCTGGCCCTTTGTTATCTACGTGTTGACAGTAATTTCACCTATCTGACGCGATTTGGCTTCTATCCGGGCCCTTCTTGGCGAAATCGACAAAATTGGCTTTTAAGGATCTTTTCAGCAATTGGGGTCGGGCAAAGAGGCTCATGCCAGGCGTTATGAATGCTGAGAGGCCCTGGGCCTTGCACAGGTGACTTTTCTCCCTGATTCTGTGTTTAAACTTGTCAGTTTTCTACAGGTTTTCTGGGTTTACATTTGGTTGTGTTCTTCTATCAGTGGCGCTACGCCTACACTCATGTCTAACGCGCCTTTATTTATGTTCCGCTAGCTCTCAGAGGATATTACCATAAGCTCTCATCGCACAATTTCTTTTTGTTTCTGGAGGCCCGCCCATCGAACAGGATACACACAACCCACTCCGACTCCTTGTATACAATCTTGCCACTTCCTAAAACACTAGACCTGCCACCTCTCCAGCTCCTTTGATATCTTCTGTCTCAAGTCAAAGTCTAGGGTGTTCTCAATTGCCTTCCTTGTATACTCGATACCATGGTCTCTGGCGGACATTAATCCATTATGCACAGGTTTCATCAGTGTGCAGACTACCTACTTTTGATAAGTTGGCCTTTCTCTGTCTCGATGGTTTTCTGACTTTCTTTTAGGTCACTTTGACTTCAAAACATCTGCACGGTATCTATTTTTCAGAGCTCAAGGCAATTGACGAAAGCTTTATTTCACGATTCTGATGTCCCTCCCAATAGTCAATTGTCAACTCCCACTTCGCGAACCCTTTTGAAGGATAAAAGCTGGTATCGTCTATAGATCGATACCCTTGTTCACAAAAACTGTTGACTCGCTGTGAAGATCAAGCTGTTCAATGGCCCAGTACTTCACATTCTTGCCTCCAGGTATGAATCGTCTTCTCGAGAGTAGCATGTCAAAGCTGAACTTTGTGGTTATACCGATTCTTGAATTTCTTCATCGTTGTTTCTACATTATAGTGCATTGCATGGATCTTGGGAACGACATTCCGATTGAGTAAATCTCAATGGTATGCTTCCATTCTCCAATATTTCCTTCTCTAAAACCATTTTGTAGGAGTTTCGCAATGAACTAGTCAGTCTCGGTAATAGGTGAGCCGTTTCTTCCTTTGTACATCATGGGATAACAACTGGGATGAGAGTGTTTGGTTGGTCAAGGTTTCTGCTCGGCGAGAATAGATTACTAGTAGGCCTGTGTGTAGTATTTGATATGTTCAATATAACTGTATTTTCATAGCCAGTTGATATAACTGCCCTTGTGCATTAGATATGACTGTCCTGACACAGTCAAGGCTACTGTCTAAGACAGTTATGGCTACTGTCTAGACAGTAAGGATTACTGTCAAAAGACAGTTCTTGGGATTGCAGCCAGGAATCCTTACTGTCTTTGCCAGTAATCTTGACTGTCTGAGACAGTAATACTGCCTGTCTAGACAGTACTATTTAATGTCTTGTACAGTCAGATTTAATGTCTTTTAGGTCGTTATATTACTGTCTTCCCTTCCCGCAGTGGATGATAATAGCTCAAACAGTATTGTACAGATCATGTTTGTTTGTCCTCTGTTTTTTGTCATTTTATAGTGGACTGACCTAAAGCCCTTTCTACTTAGTCTTGAATCGGGTTCATTGTATCCAGTTGCATTATTACTTGGGTTTGCGCTTGTTGTGGGGGGTTATCCGAATGAAGGAGAGCCTCTCCTGACAGTCATTGTTGCAAGTATCTCATTACATCTGATCTGGATAGTAACTCAATATCTAGACTAACAGGGTATGGCGCCAACTCTCATC
>JADNRY010000846.1:0-24055 GCA_015501585.1 Rhodocollybia butyracea
GCTCTTCATCTAGAACATCTGCTGACCTTTTTTCCTCTTTTTTCTGCCCATTTTTACCTGGGATGTCGATGTAGAAATGTGATGAACGCCCAGATGCTGAAGGCCGCTGCGAAACCTGTCTTCGTCTCCGGCTCCAGTGCCTTGGTTTTGGTGCCAAACGGCCAGATTGGCTCAGAGTACGTCGCTTTTTATCTGGCGATAAGCCCTAGTGTCTCACTTTTTGCCTTTGATAGGAAAACAACAATGTCGTTGAGCTTCGCGACAAAATCAAATCTTTCCTCGCCTCGCAAGGCATGATCAAAGGACATTCTGGATCTGGCCCTCGTGCTCCCGAGCAAGAGCCACCTACTCTACATCTATCTGCACAGAACTACGGCGAGCCATCTGACAGCCCGCAGTCCCAACTTCTCGTTCTCAGCGATGAAGCTGTCCGCCATGGCCCCGTCTCTAATGTTCGCGAACAACAATGGCCCTATCCTCCTCACGTAGCTCCAGGTTACGAACCACACTCTGCTGGTCCTCCTCCTCAGAGTATGTTTTTTTTGGGCAAAAAAAATTTTTTTTTACTAAGCTAACTGATGTTCATCCGCAGTTCTGCACCAGGTTGGCCAGCCTTCGAGGAATCCTCCGCCTTTCGGAGCTCCTGGAGCCGATGGCTTCCCGCCCGACCCTCAGTACCTGCATACGATTCCGAATAATTCCAATAGCTTAGTATCTCCCCCACAATGTAAGACTCCTTTGTACCCCAATTAAATACTGTAATGTCATGTAAAGTACTCAACTCCCTTCCTTCTGGTAGGGTCTTATCATCATCCTGCAAATATTATGCACCATCGTATTCCCCACCTTCATACGACGATTGCCACTGCCCTGGCGACCATTGCGGCACAAGCCTCGCCACCGCCGCCCCAGCTGCCCCCAACTGTCGCCAGTCGGTTTGGATCGTCATACACCGCTGTCATCCCTGAGGACTCGGGTGAACAAATGTTTTTTGGCTCAGTCGACGGTGCCACTCATCCCATGACGAGATATATTCTCCCCGACGGAACACTGGACGAGCTCGTGAACCACTATGTGAATACCGTTGCGTCCATGCAATACCAGCTTGCAGACAAACTTACCCTCCCTAAAATACTCTTCGAGGCTATTGAAACAGACGGCTTTGCCCGCCACGCCGCGCGCCTCTTGGCCTCGGTCCACGTCCAGAGATCTCAGGCTCCCATGCGACGTGCGTTGGGTGCTGTTCCCATCCACGAGCACTACGAAGAGCTTCTCCGAATGTTCAGTTTCGCAAAAGACCAGTTCGACGACGACGATGCGCTTGCTGCTATTCATATCATCAGCAGCTTCCTCTTCGATGGTGGCCACGGTGACTGGGAACGGTGGCTCCAGGTTGCATCTTGGTACTCCAACTCCGTCCTCGCGGATCGATCTCGATTCCACGACTACCGCGACGCACTTATGAGCTGCACTGACAAGGAACGATTTATCATCAAAACCACATTCTGGTTCGATGTTCTTTCATCAGTAACGACGATGACCCAACCCAACTTTGTGGACGTCATTGATGACCTCTACAACCCGTCCAATTCTGGCATCTCCGACGCTTCGGAAGAAGACTCTGACTCCCTCTCGATGTTGTCGATTATGGGCTGCGAAAACCGCATTGTCTGGGCTTTATCGCAGATCTCCAGCCTCTATGTCTGGAAATTGAACCGCGAGAAGGAGGGGCGGCTGAGTATCCTCGAGCTTAGCAGAAAGGCAAACGATATCGAGGCGTACCTCGCACCGCCCAACCCACCTCTCCGCCCTAGGACTGAGGATGATATTCCTCGATCACTCGCTTCAGAAGTTTTCCGTACTTCTGCAATCGTGTACCTCCGGACTATCGTTTCAGGCAACCATCCACTGGTGCCAGAGATCAGCGAGGCTGTCAACGAGGCAGTCGCGTCTCTGGAGAAAGTGGGCAACGCGCAGCCAAAGGTGAAGCACGTTGTCGTGCGTAGCACCGTGTTTGCGTATTTTGTCTGCGCCTGTCTTACTACCAAACCATCCAAACGGTCTTTCCTGCTCAAACAACTGGAGGACGAAGGCGAGGTTGGAAATTGCCATGGCGTTCTGAAGCTGCTACAGGGACTCAATATTGCGAAACCCAGAGAGGTTCCATGGAGGTCGATCCTTCACGACTCGAAGATGCTGCTGGTGTAGAGACTCATTGGTTCGTTGCTACGAAGGACTGATTTTTTTCTGTACTATCTTGTGTTAGTAAAGCCATTTTTTCCCCCTCACATATGCTATCGCTTGCACTCCTCTGCACAAAGTGTTTGTTTTTTTTTGTCTCATAGCTTTGCGCATGTAATGTATGTAATCTTGTTTCATTCAGATCTAACTGCAATTTTAAGAGTCGAATCTAGTGTTGTACTCTGGCATAGGTTCTTGTTCTCACTGCCCGTAAGTAGGTCTCACGTTCACGCACTATTATGCCGTTTGGCAGCTTTTGGCTCAGTATGACCTCTTTTAAGTCCATTTTCCTCACAGCCTTAGCCTTACTAAAGTTCACTTGAAGCATGGTGAGTTGGACCAAGTCACCTCCCTACCGACCATCAGGATTGTCCGAAAATAACCGAGATTTAGAGGTTCACGCGCGCCTAATAATCAACAAGGCACACAAAGTTGAACAGTTGATCATGCCCTAGTAGCTCCGACTTAGTATAGCTAGCCCTGAAAACCAAAATATAGAAAGTCGAGCAATTGGTAGAGTCGTAAACTTGTACTGTACGATGCGAAGAGTGGCCCCGTTAAGTGTCTGTCAGATGCCACCCTAATGCGCGTACAATCCCTCCGTATGATGAACGAGGAGCACGGAATCCAACAGTGCTCGCAAGTCGTCATTACACGACTGTGGCAACGTTCCAGTGGTCCTTGGGTTCTGACGTCGGATTTTGTTTACAGCGACTTGAGGGTGGGCAACGAACTATCACAGATTTGTAGATCAAAACGGTTTTGTTTCGCTACCGGCCATTTTGAGCCTGAATTTGTAAAGGTGAGGTCCTGTGAGGGCCGATACCCAAGGGAAGGGCCCGGAGGTTGACGGTGGGGTAAACCTGCTGAGTAGATCGCTTGAGATTTTGCACATGCTCATCACTAACCGATCATTCTTATGTTTGCCGAAACAAGAACTATACTGCATTGCCTCACGATTACACATTCCAGGTCCTCTAACAGATAGATAGTATATCAGGCCATGGTTACAATTAAACCATCAAACAGAACAATTTAATTGACCTAACACGTTCTAATTGTTTATGGGACCCTTTCCTACTAAGCCACCACTCATTTGAGTGCCGTTTTTCTTAAAGTGGCATCCTGACTCTGTTTTATCTTTTACCACTTCAGCCATCTTCTTCAAACTACGAATTATCATGGCTTCTCGTCGAACGGCCAAATCTATCAGTGCGAGTCCATCATCCTCATCCGGCGACTCGCCTCTCTCTCGCTCCACCTCCTTGCTGGTTCCCGAATCTGTATCGTCTTCAAAAACAAGCAGTACACGAACATCTCCTAATCGCAATGCCGTCGATTTACCTCGTTCGCAAGTAGCTAGTAAGGGTGGATGCTGGTATGTTTTCATCCAGATTGTATTCAGCGATGTATCTAAA
The DNA here is from genome assembly GCA_015501585.1 of Rhodocollybia butyracea. Lineage (NCBI taxonomy): Eukaryota > Fungi > Basidiomycota > Agaricomycetes > Agaricales > Omphalotaceae > Rhodocollybia > Rhodocollybia butyracea. Next base: position 3,660 of record JADNRY010000846.1, read on the forward strand.
ATGCGATATAATCACAGGACATGCAGACTTCGTCGCAAGGTAAGTTTCTTGGATATTGTCTTGAGGATAGCAATTTACGATCTTCGTTAGAAATGCGACGAACAAAGAGAAGGAGATTCATGCCGAACGTGTATACGCCTAACAATCGACTGCCTTGGATGGGGCCAAAACGTCCAGAGTGGATGCGGGTAAGATTCCCTTGTTGCAGATTATTGGTGGACGCGCTGACGATTGTGGGTACAGGATAAGCAAGCCGTAGAGGCGTACAAGGCGGATATCAAGGCTCAGCTGACGCGTGCAGGGTTGATTCGGGGCAGCCTCGTTCATCTATGTTGCAAGCCCAGGCCCAAGCCGCCACAGGACCGACAAGACCGCGTCCAGTCAATCCTCATCCATACTCCGCACCATCTACCACCACCAATAGCCCTTCAAGTTCTCCATCTCTTGGCCTAGGACTTGATTTTGGTTTTGGCATCAATCCGTACGTAGACCCGCACCATCTACGGCACGAAAACCTTCTACCCGGTGCCGGTAAGTCCCTCCCCGACTAGTACGCATAATGACAAAGGATGACTCACACGTACGCATCTAGGAGGGTCCAATTCACATTTTCATCAGCTACCCGCAGCTTCGTTCAGTGACCCTCACCTCAATGATCTCGATCTCAATACCTCCTACTTTCAATCCCTCAGCTGCCCAACCTTCCAAACCTCAGCCTGGAACCTAATGATTATGAGATATCGTCTATGGCTAACGCACAGCATCAGTATGCTGGGGATTCGAGTTTAACATACACCCACCAGAATTAAACTTCCCCGTCGTGTCCACCCAAAATTCTATTCAAGAAAACCATGTAATGTATTATTTCGAAAACATCCGGTGTGCCCATTTCCTCTTCGCAGGAAACACTACAACAGATGTTACCTATTCCGTAAGCTTGGTCATTCCATTGGATATTCGTTTTCTAATGTGTGAGATAGTTAATTGTCCAGGAGCCACGGGGAGCAGTAACGAACGCCGTTTGTGCCGTAGCTAACTTGCACTACACACGAAAAAGAGTCGCAGAAGGGTTTGAGAGACCGGATTCGAACCCAGAGAACTCGACCGCTAGATACTTTTACGACGAGTCTCTCTTCCAGCTTGCCAATACCAAACAGCTACGAGGCCACTATAACGAGAGTGACGTGATTGCAGCACTCCATCTGGTTTATTTCTCCCAGCTGTCCGGTGGATCTGTGGACTGGATGCCCGTTCTCAACATAGCACTGGAATGGATGGCAAATATCGGGTTACCAGAAGAAAACCCGATATCAGTTTTGAGCACCATGTCCCTGGCAGGCCAGATAGCTGTAAAAGGCACAATGGTAAGTAGTCTCACGAACGCAATGCAGTGCTGGGCTGACCATTTTTCAGTGGATGGACATTTTTGCTAGCCTGACATTAAGACGTCCCCCAAGATATTACAACCTATATCAACGTCTTCTGACCCGCTCAACATGGTCCACAGAGAGCAGCATAACTCGTTCTGCGGGCATCCAGATGGAGGCTTTGACGGGCTGTCCTGACAATGCAATGCTGGCTATTGCAGAAATATCCGTTCTAGCGCACTGGAAAACAATGGAGCGACACAAAGGCTCCTTGAACTATCGGGAGCTCGTTCGTCGCGGTGACGAAATCGAGCAACGTTTGCGACAGAGCCCAGGTGCCCTGATCCTTGAAGATCTCCCACTACATCCAGATCTCTTACAACCTTCGGATGACTTACCAAGTGAGGAAGTTCGTAAATTAGTGGCGAACGTCTTCCGGGAAGCTGCCTCGTTGTATCTCTACACAGTTGTTCATGATTCAAATCCGGGTAAGACGGTCGAATTTCTGGTCTTGCATCACTCACTGACAGATGGCTTGTAGGAGTATCCGACATTAGCGCGGCTGTTGACACCATAGTCCAGTTGATACATCAGCTGCCGCCTTCGAATACCGACCGTGTGATAGTATTCCCAATATGCATAGCAGCGTGTATGACGGATGATTCTATCCATCGGGACTTTTTGAAAGGAAGACTCCAGACACAAGATGAGAGCATCGGTAACTTGATGAGGGCAAGGCTATTGGTGGAAGCAGTCTGGCAAAAGCGAGACGTGCAGGGAGGAACTGTTGACTGGCGAGAAACTATGCAGGATCGAGCCTTGAATTTACTTTTGTTATAATTCTGTTCCAAGAGTGGTATTAACGAGTGTTAGTAACGTTCATAGTATACCCTTGCTTAATTAGATTCCCGCTCACCTTGGTATTATGTACACCTGGTACTTATTATCTGTATTGAAAATGACGAATTATCTCCCTCTCTGTACCCTGACGACCAAGCACCTTTATGACTATGAGTAAACCTGAGCTAGCGATGCAGACAAGTAGTGGTCAGCATGCAAATGTCTCGAGGAAATCATCTTGCGCTCACAGAAAGCTAGAAAGTACTGAGTCGTTTGCTTGAAGCACCAGTAATGGGTACTGGGTATTTACCGTTGACACCGGGAATTGGCTTTTTGAAGCAGTTTTGCTCGAGAAAAAGGGATATGGGGACAGGGAAGGAGGGGGAAAAGAACAACTGGGAGTATTTCACGCGCGCAGGCCTTTTAAGTCCATGAAAGAATGAGGTATGGGCGCAAGAGCCAACAAAGTTTGGGCGCAGATTCTGTAGCAATTCCCGATAGCTTCGGTAAATTGTTCACATCTCAATTGCTTCGGCGTCAGCGCCTAGGAAGACGCCCATGCTATTTCGAGCTTCTGCTTAATCGATAATGGATTGCTTGCGCGCTGAGGCTGAGTGTTTTCCATGCACCACCTGAGCGCCGAGCGCTGAAAGCTCCAGGGCGCTATGACTCTTATTTGTAACTTATCTTTATCCAGCGTCCTCATATCGGCCTTTTACCCCAATCCAAAAACCAGAGCCTCAAGAAACCCGGCGTGCCGAATCAGTTGGAATCAGACTGTAAGGCAGCTATTCCTGGCAAACTTCAATTCCCTGTCATCACGGATATTCATTCTTATAGCAATCTCATAGTACTCTCACAAATTACTCTGCTAGTAAGAGCGAATCAACTGCTTGTATTTGGAATCCAAGTAAAAACATGCGAGTATCATTAAATGCCTATCGCTAAATGCCTATAATCATGACGGTCATTCCTTCACATTTCTCCTGCCTCAAACCGATATTAACCAATATCGCAGTCGCCAGAGTGAAACAAAGCAATGTCGGACCATACTTGTCATAATACAATCCTTCTGCCCTCCTTGCCCTCAGCCTGATTGACCGATACACAAATATACCAGCCGAATACCCAATAGCAACCAGAGCACACAAAGTGAACAAAGCAGCACTGATCAGTCCACGAGGGTCATCTGGCGAAGTGAAGTTGAGAAGAGTAGTAGCAATTGTGCCGATGAAGACTGAAGTATTAAGCCATCTCTGTCGGTGGGTCAGCACTGCACTAACAGTACAATGAAGAAAAACACACCAAGAATGTCCTCTCAGCTGCAAAATATACTTTAGGCTCGATTCGTACTGGAATAGAGATGTGTTTTCCTGCAGGCGCGCGCCAATCTCTGGACAACAGGCGATCGTCATTGCCAAGAGCATTAAATTCTTCTTCTTCGTCTTCATCATCATCTGGGGGTGTAGTTGCACCGTCTTTCCCAGAATTAGACTCTTCTTGCATCTGATTCCTCAGGGTTTCATCGAAAGCAGAAGCCGGGGCTAGTGGGTTGATGGAGAGAGCACGACTAGTACGTGTCTTGGTTGAGGATTGGTTTCCAGCTTTGGGCTTGGTCCCGAAAGGTGCATTTTCATTCACATGTTCGGTATCTTCCACCGCGCTCTCGTCGTTCTGGTGGGCCGTACCTCCATTGAAATCCGGTTTTTTCCCATCTGAAACCTCTGTTTTCCTTCTCTCCCTCAGCATTTGCTCTCGATAGGCAACGGCTTCCGCAACCTGGGTTTCTGTTAGACCTGTACGCTTGTCCTCGTCCCGCGCAGGATTGCGGAGCATGTCAGCATCATCCTCGTCCTCTGACAAAGGTTCAGAGTATTTTTCTTTGGACAGCTCACGCGATGCTGGTCCAGATCCAGATGAGGATCCTTGCACAGAAGGACTTTTCGAATGCCCAGGGCGCTCAATAACAGTTAGATAGCCCGTGTCAGGCTTAAGAATATTTGTGTCCACTGCGAAGAATTTGAGTATGTCATCACCGCAATAGCAAGAGTTCGTCGCGAAAGACACTTGAACTTACTTTGGGAAGCCAGAAAGGTACTAAATCCACCCGATTGGGAAGTAGAGTTGAGCATCCATGGATGAACTTACTGCAAATACAAAGACGTCGTTCAGTATGACAGATTGCCGCGCCTATATGAAGACCATACCTGAATTTTGGAACGGCCTCAACCAAATGAGACTGGACAAGGTCCGTCACCCACTGTGGGGGTTCTTGTCCTAGCTGTGTCTGCAATTTCACCTCCAAGACGCCATATCTACAAGAAACATTCATCTCATATTGCGAAGAAGAACTGGTAGTGGAGAGACACACTTGAATAATTCCTTATCATCGGGCGAAAGCTGCTCGAATGGATGATCGATTCCGATATCCGTCCGCCGCCAATTATCACCCGAGCGCGTCTGTCCATCCCAGTTATCTTCTCGGACCATAGTGAGTTCAGTGTCGAGGGAAATTCGGACCCTCGCGTCACCGGGAAGCTGGAAAGCAGTTCGGTTGTAAAATGTGCGTACAACTGAGATAGGGGAAAGCCAAAGACGAAATGTCACAAAGAATGTAGTGGATAACAACGAAAAATACCACATACCAGGAACCAATTTCTTCGTCAAAACCGCATACTGCACCTCGTTTGCTAATTGAATCATGCTATCGACCTCTTGCTGAGTCTTCTTTCCTTTTTTAACTAACTGTTGAAAATCATCGTCCACAGTGTATTCCCTCGGAGGAATGCATTGACCAGGTGCTCTACGACAGGTATGGAATCAGCAGGTGGTATTCGAGTGATAAAGTTAGTCACCTTTTATAGGGAACCGAGCTTTAACAGATTTTTCACCAGTCCAATCCTCACGATGTGTTTTGCGTTCAACAAAGATCTTCGGAAAGGGTGAACAAGTTGAAACGAACATCCACGCAGACTTACAGTTTTAACATCGGTGTCACCATACCATCTCAATCGAATAGCTTCAGCGCCTTCAGTCTTTTCTAAACGACCCAGGTAAAGATCGAGGTCTTCATTGTCGAAATAGATTGAAGTGATGGCTAGAGCAAGACGATGAGACGAGAGCTTGCTGATCAATTACAAAGGCAAGACGCACCAGAATCTTTGATCTCAAAATCCTTATCGGGATTGAAGACTAGACACAAGATGTGATATTTAGTCAAACAGCTGAAAGGAAGGGACGCGAACCAACCTAACACCGGCAGGTTTCTGAGAATAGCCAGTTTAAGAGCAATGAGGTTATCTGGATGGACCTTCAACGCGAGATAATCGTTCAGAACCATACAAGGCGAAAGTCGCATGCAACACATACCCAATATTTGGTAGTTTGCCTTACGAAGGCGCTTTGGCTACCACCCGCACTTGAATCTCCTTGTACAGGATGCCCACGAGTGCGCACAAGGTCATAAAGCTTGGACAGCTTGACAATCAGAGCATCCCAATTATATTTGTAGAAGGGTCGTTGCTCTAGGTATTCAGGTATGAAAATCGGTTTAAGCATGTACGGGGTTTGTTTCTGGTTGCATAGTTAGATGCAGCTGCAGCGCATACTGTAAAGGACATTACATCATGTTTCTATAGGGGCGAACGTTAGTTGTAGTCTCCGGAATGATTCAAGCGAACAGACCTTCAGAATTTTCATAAAGCCAGTGATATTCAGTTTGGTGTACAGCGCTAAGGAGTTGTTGAGCCTATTCGCGACGTGAGGAGATATTGTTTACCTAAATCATGTACGTCTGCGACTAGATTCGCAACCTCTTCCTCCAGAGCATGGAACCTGTTTTCTAGAGCATCAATAGAAACCACATCATCTTCATCGTCGTCGTCGTCGTCAGAGCCTTCGTCCAGCGTGTGATCCTGTTCGCGCTGTTGGGATTCTGGATCACGGTGCTGAGACTGGTCATGTGGCTGTTCTTCTTCATCGTATCCCTCAGAGACGACTCGTTTTACGTCCCGTTCGGCGTCAGCAATACGTCGAGAGAGTTCAGAAGTCTGTTGGAAGGAAATTGTTTGAAACCGAGGTGGGTTCAGCCAATGATAACATACCTTGGCCTTTTGGAAAGTGTGAATTTTGTCCAGCTCAGCCTCCAACTTAGCAGTAAAGTCGCGTTCATCAACGTCATTCCAGCCATGAGATATAGTGCGGTCCTAGGAGAGAAGTTGGTACAGGATTAAGAATGGAGACGAAAAGGACAAACCTTAAGCTCTCGTTTCAAACCGTTGTAATCTAGATAGAATGGTCTCCATTCATTGTACAGATCGGTCTGGAAATGCAAAGTCAGAAATGAAACCTTCACTGAAGAGGCGAACGTACGCTGATCTTTCGACCAAACTTCATCGTTACTGGTAGAAAGTTAAACTCAAAACGAGATACTTTCGAATCTCCGGCCGCCGACGAGCGCGTGATTTTTCGAAAAGAAGATAAGATTAGATTATATTGAATGTCAATGATAACAATGCATAATGATACATAAGATATGTACAAAAACTCGACGGTACACAGCAGCAGGCAGGTTGATTAAAGCATTACTAGGAGAGAGCATCAGTACCTCATTAAAACAGACAAGAAGCGATAAACTCACTGAAAAGTACATTAGCGATTTTTGAGTATTATTAAGCGGCTTGAAGTTTCGACGGAAGGCTTCCAATGTCGTCTGGGCCTGGTTCGAGTCCACGTTCGTGGCACTGTCAGAGAAGTCCAGGTTGCCTTGCGGGTCGTAGTGGTTCTTCGCGCGCGAGCAAACAATATCCGCGTCTAACAACCTATATCAAGAGAATGTTCAATGTAGAGAACCAACAGGAACTCACAGTATACAGGAGCTGGGATGGAGACGCTGCGGGTTGAGCGAGCGTACACATGGCACAATGCAAACGAGAGTGATTGAAGGGCATCCGGCGAGAACGAACTCTCATCATGGAGGATCTACAAGATTGTCGTCAGGCACAATCGGTACAGTATGTCTCGAAATCTTACAGAGTAGTGGGCAGGACGACTGGTTCCTAGCAAGCCACCGTGGGACTGGAGGTAGAAATCGAACTCCGTCGGGTGGCCAATTTCTCTATCGACGACAGTTCCGGCGGGGCAGTTGCCAGATTTATCGCCTTGGTCCCTGCGAGTAGGGAAGAACCTAAGGAAGAGGTTATCAGAATTATTGGAACAAGAAATAAGAGACGAAAAAGAATTTAACATACCGGACGTGGTGCCTCTTGCCGACTACGATGAAAGTAATCTTCGCATCGATGCTCAAGGACGCACAGGCCTCTATCGGGTTAGAGAACCATCAGAATAACGTAGGGTTGAACGGTATCAACGAATGCATACTTTTAAGAGCGACGAGCTCCTGATCAAGAACTTGCTTGAATTGCCCTTCCGAAACACCGTCTGCAACAAAATCATAAGCATTTTGTATCGAAAAAAACCCAGAACAAACCTCTGTAGAAAATGATCCTCTTTGGAGAGGCGGCGAGACTCCCCTTTCCTTCAACCTCTCGACGGTACGTGACGTACTTCATCAGCATGTTCTGCCAAAGACCTGTAAATACTAACGTGTGTTTGAACAATCAACAACATACCTTGGCCATCGTTTCAAGATCTTCGATGATCTCTTGTCGGGACGTTTGGACAGCGCAATCGGCAACGTATTTGGCGTTATCAGAATCAACGCTAGCAACGAGAGCGGTGAAGGAAGGACGGCCGTCGGATCCAGGAGCAGGATGGATGACATCAGCGCCTACAAAATGCAAGTTAGCTTCAACCATGGACCAAAAGCGTACGTACCCATAACTATGGTCGGGTTCTGAGGATCGCTCAATGTCCTGACTGAGTTGGCGTCAGGAACAGTGTTAATTCCTCCTAATTTTACATTGATCCTGGAAGACTCGTCAAAGGGAAACCAAACCAAAGGACACAAAACACAAACTTCAGGCAAACATTTGCAAAGTACTGAGGTTTTGCGTGAACGCACTTCGACGATTTGAGACACTGAGTAGCTACACCCATGACGATATCACCAAAGCTAGAGGGAGGAAAAATATAAGTAGTGAGGACACAACTGCATAGCCTAAAAAACATTTACTGTTTCGAGGCGGTATATGTTTCATTGCCTCCTTCGGCAAGATAATGACGAGGAGACTGGGGCCTTTCCCGTACTTGTCGACGACAAGCTTTCCAGCAGCCTTAAGCTGCGCAGAGATATTACCCTGGCCGTTCTCCCCTAAAACCACGATTGGAGTTGGCTGCATCTTGATACCTTGATAGATGGTCTAGGTTAGATATCTGTTGAGACGTCGAATAGGTTGAAGGCATCCGTACCAACTTCCCGTGCACTTTCGCACAAGGCTTGCATCATTTGAGTGGCAGCTTGCTGGCTGAACCGTCTAGTCGTTTCCTGTAACGCAAGCACATCAAACAACGACGACAAACATAGACGAGACACATACATAGGAAACGAGAACCCAACGAGGGATCTCAACAGGCTTGAAGAAACACTTTTCACGCCTACAGAGCAATTTAGCAAGGGAATAGACGAGGGCATGGTGACTTACATATTCCACTGGCCATTAGCCGTACCTACAAACGAAAATAAGCAAACATTAAATAGCCGCGGAGTGAGAAACACGTACGATCGTCAACTGTCTGCTGCCTTTACCATATTTCAACGTCGGAGGGTTGAGAACACGAGCATTGATCCTCATCGGGGAAGCATCAGAAACGGAAATTCCAAAGTTTCTAACATATTCAGATTGGCCATAAGCAAGGACCTACAGCAGAAAAGGAAGCAGGTTCAGAATCAGAGAAAAAGGGCGACAATGTTAACGTACGTTCAGTCCAGCAGTGATAGAGGCCAAACGATCTGCCGGTTGCTTGGTGGCGAAATCCAAGACCGACTTTGTCTTTTCAGGTGGAACCTGCTTGCGCATGATCTGGCCAGGGGGAACAGTGCAAAGCTCGAACGGAATTAGCGCACCAGTCCCGATCTGATAGATATAAGTTCAAAGCAAGAAAATCAGGAATACCGAAATGTACCTCAACACATAGGACTTCAGGGTATTTCAATGGAGATCTAATGACGTTCTTGAAGTAATCCGCGACAGTCATCGAACCTCCCTCTTTCAGCTTGAATGAGAGAGCACCAGCCCCTGCTGGACTGAGCTTCTTGATAATACGAGTGATCTGGCGCCCGTCTGGCGTAGGAGTAAGAACTCGTATACCAGTGATGAACCTCTGCAACCGAAGGCGCTCTCGTCGGGTAGGCCGCGTGCGGGGGCCAAATCATTGGGGTTGGAACGACCAAAGAAATCGAGAGCCAGTCCGATGAGCGGCCCCGGCTTGTACATCGTAGCAGTGGATATATCGACGTTGATCAGCATGCGACCGAACGCTGGTCGGATAGACTGGAAGTAACCACGCCACAACTCAAGACCTAACGGAAGAAAAGAAACAAAAAGTCGTCAAAATTACTCAATGAGCGTGGAACAAGGTGCTGACCAGACCCGATGTCTTTCTTTTCCTGGTCCGTGTAGAACGAACGCACATTGAATGGGTATCTCATCGAGGGCGCCATACGAATGACAACGTTGAGGGCCTGCCAGTCGTTGAAAAACAACTTAGCAAAGTCGTTCAAACGCGAATGATGCATGTACTCACCGTGATAGCGGTCAAAACCATGTTGTCCTGCGACTGCTGACCTTGAATGAAGCGCTGCAAAACCCTGTGATGGAACACTTAGTACGACTAGCTTCGACACACACACACACACACAAAAATGGCTTACTCAGGATTGATGTTGGCGACCAGTTTGAACTTGACCTTGTAGATCTTCGGGCCTTTACCGCCCTGGCTCCTGTTCCGGGCAGCGTCTTCTTCGTCTCCAGCGTCACGTCGAACTAATAGAGAGAAAATCAATCGTTGCCACGGGAAAACCGGTATGGAGAAATTACCTCTCTGGAGTCCTCGGGCCCAGAGGCAACCTACGCGCGGCGAAGAAGTTCTTACGCCCGTCGTACGATCCCGCGGCGTGAAAACATCGGGGCGCATCGTTCCTGGCATGCCTTGATGATGTCCATGTTGAGACGCGCAGGAAGAGCCTTGTCGGCCGGATGGATGACTATGACCGCGATTAGTATGTATGTGCAGCAGCACGACTAAAGGACCAACCAACTACAAGACCAAAAAAAAAAGTCAGCCATCGCGATTTCCGATATTAATGAAAAAAGCAAAGAAAAGATATCTGATAGTGCATCGAAAACAAAACAACAAAACGTACTGTCGTAGTGGTATATGATATCGCGGGGAATTGTCGTCTGGAAGGCATTGACGAAGACGGGCAGCTCCTTGCCAGAGGTTCCGAAAGCTGTTCTTTTCACGCGAGCGTCGTTACATGGGAGGCGGTAGCCGGGAGATCAGTACTAGCAGCAGGCGCCCCGCCGCGAGCAGCGTTACGAGGTGGAGGAGGCATCGCAGGGAAAAAAGACGACGGTGGAAGGAGGAAGAAGAAAAGAAGAACGATGGAAAAAATCAGAGCAGATATCTTTTATATGACCTCATGAGGAAACCGTAAAAGACTCAGAGATGGATCACACGATCACGTGTTGAGTCCTGTTGAGTCCTTCTTTAGCGCTTATTGCTATTTTCAGGATGGACAAGGATTTAACGCGTCCATTTATCTATTTACGCGTCGTTTTCTGTCGAAAGAAAAGCTATTTGTACGAGATATCAGCCGAGGATAAAAAAACTTTTTTCCTTCGCTGTCAAGCCTTAGCTTCAACCCACGCACCCAAAAACGTATCGTGCTGCGCTTCGAATTACCACAAGGCCAAAGCGATCAGACAGCGAGGCAAAATTTTAATGAACTCCAGCTGTTCGCAGTCATTCTGTGACTCTGAAACTGTAAGCCGATATGATTGTGGAAAACTCTAGTCGGTGGAACTTGTCCGAGAGAGGATTTCATGTTCGAAGTATGTAGATGGTATGAATTCTACCGGTTTATCATGATGAGACCCTGAGCATCAAAAATAGCTACGTTGGTGTACAGTTCTGTCGCTCCTACCTACTATGTAGAAGAAAAAAGATTGTTCGTGGGATCAGTTCTGACTCGACGCCTAGCGGGAAAGAAACCAAACGTTTCCATGGTGAGAATCCTCGGCTTGTGGGTTCAGCAGCAGTGTATATTTGATTCTCTATCGATCCGAGTATGATAAGGCACCTAAGAAAACAATAGGTATGGAACCACAGAACGGGACATTGCTCACACAAACTCATCGATACAGCCCATGCTCGATGATATACTTCCTCACACGTTCTGTGACCATCCCTCTCCATCGATGCTCTATACCACTTTTGAACCTCAGATCCAGCGCCAGTAGGATCATCTGCAACTTCAGATTCCTTCCTGACTCCTTCCCTAACTTCACTCGAGCTCACATTCCACACATCCTCCCCAATATCAACCATCGTTACACAGGAGGGTGGAAGCGCAGAAGAAGCTAAGAAACTCGATATGGTTCGAGAAAGGGAGATGGGATCAGAGGAAGACGCTGACGGAGTGTTTGGCGGAGGCATTGCAGAATGAGGTAGGAAGACGGACTGCGTCGGGCACAGATGACGCGGGAATTATCACCGTGGTCGTCGCCTTTGGATGAGCTTGGATAAAAGAAAACCTCGTAATGCACGATACATCTTTTCCTCCGAAAACCATAGTACTTGGGAGCAAACAGTCTCTCAAGGGTATCATAACCCAGGAGAAACGTCAGTTGAGTTTCGGAGGCGATGGTTGATTCTGTAGTTTTTCCCTGAGGAAAGCCTGTAGTAATCTGGATTTACCGACGAAAGTTGGTTCGTCAATGATGGCCACTGCAACACTTGGACAACGAACAGAACAGACATTGCCGGCACTCGTGGAGCAATGGGATTCCTGTAGGTCCTTTGCCAGCTCAATCATCATCTCAAACCCGCTGGACATACGTCGCATCGCCCGATTTGAGCTGCTGTCGGCATTACGGACGGATAACAAAAGTAGTTTTCGCGTCATATTCCGAGCCTTCAGCGCCAGCTTCGGAGCGGTCTTCAGAGCTACCAAGCGCAGGAGTATCTGCTAATGCAGAATGAGCTAGAGTTGGTGGGTTGAAGGACGAGTCCTAGAACAGATATCCGAATCGTTCGAAGAACACTCGATGGAATTCCGTTCGAAAGAGGCCAGGAGGGATGGGAAGCCCAAAGAACTTCGACCGGAGGAGATACCGATCCTGTTTGGAGACGCTGGAGAGCAGATCGAATTAGAAGATGACAAGGATGAAGCCATCGGGTAGTCTAGTAATAGCCAATTTACTGTTTAGCGTCAGTGAAAGCTACATGTATTCTGTAGGTGTTTAGCGCATAAGATAGGGTAAGACTCACTGTGTAGAGTTCTATCTCAGAAGTTGGACAAAAGAGACGGTGATCATGGTGAGAAAGATACGAATTTTGGAGTGGATTGATGGTTCGCACACACAAAACGGTCTTTTATATTAAACAGCATGACTGCCTCGCATATAACATCCAGGAGTGAAAGACAAAATCCATGTTCTTGGTGCAAACAACTCTAGGATACATAGCAGTAAACATCGATGAACGTTTGAACGTTGACAACAATTAGTCGCCTCTCGTCCGCTAACACTCCGCCTAAAGGCCTGAAGAATGATGACGATATTTAGGCCATGTCTCAAAGTATGAACTCATGGAAGCCTGCTTTTATATGGCCACAGCACTTGTTGGTATGTTCACACTGTTCTTTCAAGGTATTCTGACATGTGTGGACAAACCAAAAAACAGACCAGTCGGAGTACGAAAGAAAGAGAAAACTTTTGGACTCGTTGGTAAAGCTTAAGCGTGAACTGAAAGGTGTGAATTTTCCGTAGTCAACTAGGAGAAGGGATTTACTTGAATTACAGGTATAGACGAAATAAACCGTAAGGAAAGTTTTTCATCACGTGCTTTTGAAGGTCCGGAGGCCCCATGAGCTGATCGAGACCCATTTTTGTTGCGATTTCTTTGGGAGTCCGATAGTAGGCCGATACGTAGGAGGCACCGTATTACTATCACTGTCAGGTGCACGCGAAGGCCCAGGCACTGTTTGGGCATGTTGTAATGTATCCTTCTTGCCAACCTTCTTGCCAGCCTCGGCAAGCTTATCGTAAAGCGCACAGCCAACTTTCTCCACCCACTTCCAATCTTCTACCAGCTTAAATGCTTTCAAAAATTCGAGAAACTTTTGCTTCCCAGTTTCAATGATTGAGCCGGTGGGGGGATCGCGGGCATTTGAACAATCATGGGTTCTGCAGATTCTGGATCCTGAGAACAACTGCACCAAACCGCTTGGGACTCGTCCCGGAATCAGTCGAGACGAGATATCCATAGCATTTCCGAGGCGGGGTACAGAATTTGCCTCCGCTGAGCTCGAAATAGACCATTATCTCAATGTTGACAGTCCCAGCAGCAACACCCAAGTCCACTTGGTTCTGAAAGTTTACCTCTTCACCACATCATCCTTCGAGCCATCTCCCAATTTCGGCCCCATGTCAAGAATGAGACGTTGAATGAGTTCTCCGTGGGTCTGGGGAGCGGTTCTACTTTTTCACCATTTGCATGGAACACTGTCACCGTATACTTAATCTAGTTTTAGGAAAGTTAGTAACCGGGATAGATGAATCACGTAGTACCAATATTAATGCCTTACCGACGGTGGCGGCGTTGGTGGCGTTGGTGCAGCAAACGTGGAGGAAATGGGTACCGCGAGGAGGATGAAACCCAGCCAGTAATGTATTGAAGGAGATAAAACAGATACTGATGTGTGGGAGGAGCGTTAGGAAGAGACGCTAGCGACGAAGCGGTGCGAGAGGAGTGAACTGAACCAGCAGTCACTGGGGAAGAGTTTGCTTCTTCGTTTTGAATTATATGCTCGACGCAATGGACATATGTGTATATGGTGAGTTGGCACACTATCTAGTATTGCCAATTTACGCAACACCAATAAAGTCGGTTCAGAGTTCGCATCAGGAAGCCCGCCAAGCCACTCTTCTGATACATAGGACAGTGCTGGGGAGGGTGGAGGACACATACAGCAGTACTTCTTCGTCGAGCTCGCTACAACTGCGGGGAGTCTCCGTGGGGCGGTTGTTCTTCGTCCTATAGCCGAGCCGAGTATAATGCGAGCATCAACATTCAACGCGTTTCAACCTCCATCGATATCAACCAAGATCAACCAGCGCGCCATGGAAGATGGAGCAGCTGCCGCATTGGGATGTACGCGTACGAAACACCGATCGCAAGCACTTCAAACCGAGTAGCATTGGGCGTGAGATCTTGAGATCCGACACACCAACCTTCCCTCTCCTCGACTTCCGATTCCCTCCGATTCCCTACCTCTCCAGTGTACATTTCAAGTATTTCAAAGCTTCGTATTTCAGAGCTTCTATCCTTCAAAAAAAATATGACCGACAGTCACAAAGGCTCGAAAAACTCCTAGCCTCACGTGTTCTCACAATCTTTCTCTTCACTACGTGGTGCATCCAGGACGATTCTCAGTCTGAGAATCAGATACAATTGTTGTCGCGCTTCGGGCAACTAAAAGTTAAGCCGGTCCAAAGCTCGGAATAGCCTTATGCATGCATGAGCCAAACATGAAGCTACGGACCTGCGGAGAACTGACATGACTTGTCTGGATGTTTGTGGTCGATAAAAAGGATATCAAGGGGAGTTATATAAATTCGCTTTGAGATTGGCGCGCGCGCCTCAACAACGCCTCAAGCTCAAGGCCTCACATGCACAATGTCTTTCTCCTCCAGCGAGTCTACTGTTATGGTCATATCTGTCGATTACATCCTTGATGGCAAGCACAACATTTTGCGATCGCGACTCGAGATGCTTCGAAGATTCGTCTAGCTGGAATTTCCCAGCTCTCATCGACTTCAGAGACATCCTCTTCAGCACCACAATCTACCACAACTCTACTCCCGACCTCTATCATATCCTATCTCACACCTGGACGCCAGAGTACAGCCTTTGAACGTTGAACGTTTGAACGCTCTCGCCAGCTTGCGAATTTCGTTTATGCGTGTAACCACCTCTATGGTCACAAATCTATGATCGTCAGTCAAATGAATACGTTCTGGCCCTGGGCACAACAGATATTTCTTATTAGTTGGATCAGATCGGGATGTCCTCCACAACGCGTTTTCTTGTTCGCTCCCTGTTATCGCCCGTCTCTCATTCTTATGTCTGGTTTGCCTCTCGTTCTCTAGAGCCAATGCACATGCCGAACAATCTACTGAGCCCAAGGTGCACAAGTCAGCGCAAGAACGTATCATCGGCACAACCCAAGGCGAAAGACTGTGAATCGGATCGCTTGCAAAATCCCACTTTTACGGAATGGCAAAAACGCTAATAATCTTCCTGTCCATGAAAATTCGGGAGATGGGGGTGGGGATGAACAATTTGGAACAGAAGAAGCCTGGCCTCGAAAAAGGCAACATACTTATAGTAGGTACTTTCGCCACTTGAGATCTGACGCTTGTTCGTCTTTTTTAGGATGCTAGCGGCGATTTCGATGAATCGGACGACGTTTCACATGATGAGCCGATGGCGGGACCATTCCATAATAGAGTGTATTTGGAGACACTTTTTTCGCAAGTTGTTGAAAACTTGATGCAACTTTTCCAAAAAGAGCTGGCAGCTCATTCGATCGGCCTAACCCTAAGATCTCCCGATTTGCATACGTCGTCATCGGTCCATCATCGCTGTCGCCGTTGAACGTCGTTACCTCCTCATCGCTCTCATGGCCTCGTCGCTGGAGGAAACGACGAGCAAGCCTCAAATATTCAAATATTTGCGCTGTTATCATTGAATTAGTATATACCTTAGACTACATGGCAAATTTATTGGATTATTCTGTACAAGCCTCTTAGATCTTAGCGCATTAGCTATGGGTCTCGCTGATAAATTATCGTCGTCATCGAGTGCAACGACCTGCAACGACGGCGCCAAGGGTTTCTAACCCTAATCTTTACGATGACGTCTGACAGAATATGATCGGATTTTTCGATCTTAAAGCTGTCGCAACTTTCGAAAACTTACACGCAACATTGCCAGGGGGTTCCAAATACACTCTAATGCACTTGATTCACCGATAGGTTTGCAGATGCATCACACTCAACTCTGTACATCAGGATACTGTCGTTGTTTCCGCTGAGGTTTCTGTTACTCTCCGTGTTGTGGAATCGACCCCAGTGTCTTGTCCCTCTATATATTAGTCTCCCGTAGGCAGATTCTAAAACCTCTTGACACTACGAGTCGAGGTATAGTTAGAGATATGTACGTTCCGTGTTTGTTCGTCTGTAGTTCGACTGTAGAATGACATCTTTGATATTTCTCAAGCCAGACTATGAACTCATGGAAGCCGGCCTCTATGTGGTCACAGCAATTATCGTATGCTCTGGTATTCTCATATGAGGTACAGGAAGATCGTCGTAAAACTTAAGCGTAAACTTAAAGGTGTGAACTTTTCATGGTCGACTAGAAGAAATGATTTACTTGAATTGCGAGTATGCACGAAATGAACCGTAAGGAAAGTTTTTCATCAGGAAGGTGGGGGAATCTTCAAACTCGCAGCTGCGATATGTTGGAGGTGTGTAGTCTCCGCATTCGATAAAGGAGTCGCAGGCCCCAAGACATGTTCGAGATTCATTATACCTCTGATATCTGCGTCACCCCTCTGAGGAGGCGCCGTATCCCGGCCTTCGTGGCAGCGTCCGCAGGGAAAGGAGGCGCCGTGTTCCCAGTCTTCGCTTGTGAATTTGGATGCACTACAGCCTTTTCGGGAGCCTTCGCAGGTGAAGGAGGCACCGTATTCCCAGCCTTCGGATGCGAAGACTCAGGCACTGCCTTCCCTTTGGCACCCTGCGCATGCGAAGAAGAAGTCCCTGGAGCGTCCCCGGCAGCCGCCACAGGCTTATCGTCAGCCGCAGGGCCCGCAGTCTTCGCCCACTCCCAACCTGCTACTGGACTAAATTCTTCCAAGAACTCGCGATATTTTGCCACCCGGATTCCAAGGGCTTTGGTATATCTGAAGATGGAGTCAGGCTTGAGATCAACCACGGAGTTTGGAGTCTCGCTGTGTGGAGTCTCGGTGTTTAGAGTCTGGGCGACAACTGCACCAAGCTTCATGGATGACGATTCCTTTTCAGCAGGCGTGCTGACGATATACGCATAGCATATCCGAATCTCGGGACAGAAGTTGCCTCCCTTGAGCTTAAGATAAACCATTATCTGCGTGTCGTCTAGTCTGTTACTAGCCATGACCACTTTGTTCGAATATTTTATGTGCTTCATATAACGACCTGGGCGATCTCCCAATTCTGGCCCCATGGCAATAATGAATTCATCAATGCGTTTCTGCAGGTAGTTTGGGACCTCTTCTAGATCGACGTTTTTCTCAGTGACCACAGTCACCGTGTACTCGATCATAGTATCGCGTCGTCGTTCCTAATTTTGGAAAAGTTAGTAACCAGGATAGATCCATCATGTATGTCTTACCAGCGTTGGCGCAGCACATGCGGGGGAAATGAGTACCATGAGGAGGATGAAACCCAGCCAGTGCTGTGTTGGGAGCATCAAGGGATTATGCGTGAGAGGTGCGCTAGGAAAATATGCCAACGACAAAGCGGCGCGAGACGAGTGAACTGAACCAGCAGTTGGGGAAGAGTTTGCTAGGTATCTCGTTTCAATTTATACTATCAGCGCATTGGACATATGCATATATGATGAGTTGACACGGAAAGATTTACTATCCTGTATTTCCAATTTACGAAACACCGAAGAGTGGAATCACCACAAGCAGGAACAGCTGGGTTCCGCAAAATATATAATACATCCAGCAAAACAATTCCAGCACAAAAACTACGCAGCGTGAAGTCAATCACCCCGCCAACCAGGTACACGCGTAGAAACGAACAAACGAGTCAACACCGCATCAGTACGGAGCAGGATGTGGTTGAAGGACGGGTCTAGAATAGATATCTAGATCGTTCGAAGAACACTCAACGAGATTCCGTTCGAAAGAGGCCAGGGGGATGGGAAGCCTAAACGACTTCAACTGGAAGAGACACAGATCCTGTTCGGAGATGCTAGATAACAGATCAAATAGAAGAAGACAAGGAAATAAGTATAACATTACTTGAATGAAATCCAGTACATCCGGAAGATGAAAACTACTAGATACTTGGACAGCATCTCAACTACAAAGGTAGAATAGCAGTAGATGGACGTTAACAATAACAGACTGATAACAAATGACAAGCTAGAACGAAAGACATTCTAGTTATTCAGATTACGAGTCCCGTCAGTCCAGTGCGCCTCGAGAGGCCCCCGTTGAACGCCGCCATATTTTGTTCAGCCGTTGGTAGGAGATCAATGTAGCTAGTAACCGAAGGGGGAGGCGTCGGGCAGCTGGTAAATTGACGTTGGTTGAAGTAGTAACCTAACTTAGGAGAGGGATTTCCCCATCTTCGATGAGCAGGGCTGGATGATGCGGAGCTGTGACATCGATTGGATAAGAGATCGATGCAAATGGACGACTGGGGTTGTATGATACCAGAGGACAGAAAAGAGATGCTCACCTGTACAGTGACCCTCCAACATCGCCATATGTGTCATGGCATGGTCAGGCGAATGGCGGTGGCCCGAGATCGAGCATAGAGAAAAAATCTTGTATGCTTAGGAATTACATACAAAATTGTAAGTTCGATAACTCACGAATGAAGCGTTTGAAGCTGTAAGAATGAGCCAAGAAAATTCACCGTAATAATAAGTATTCAACAAGCTCTCAGAATACTCCTGCGACTCGGATGTAAACGACCTCTGCAGTACACTGCTAGATGCCTAGTGCAACGAATGGTCAAAGATCGAGGTGAGATGGAAGTTCAACATTTAGGATATCTGTTGTTCGACAAAGTCCGTGAAATCCAAATCCGAACCTATGTGAACCACGAAGATTTGGTGAATTAGAGTTCGATGTCGGAGATACCACTAGCGCGCTTGTTTATCTGTCGAAATTTTTCGATTTTCTCGTCCTCTTGGAGCTCTCGGCTTTATGGACGAATATCTCAAAGTTGAGTGAGCAACAATGAGATCTACGATGCGGTATCGGATATAGGTTGTGCGCTTGTTAGAGGATTGGAACAAAGTTGGACGCAGATGTCAATGACAAAGTTCAAATACGCAACATGGAGCACCGACGGAAATATTTACTGGACAGTCCTATATCTCAAGGGGTATAAAAGTACTATAACGGATCCGTAAGCATAAGTATTGTCAAGTAACACTGATATGCTCACTCATACGTATATCCCAGTATCCGAGTCATGTCATTGTAAAGAACCTGTCGAATGAAAGTTTTGCCACTTCTGCGCAATGCAAGATGTGAAATTTTGGTTCTGGCAACCCCATCTTATATATTGTTGTTGACGTTGGCCTGAGGCCTTGAGGCAAGGAACTCCACACAGAGTTTGAGGGAGCCTAGGAGCACGATGTAGGACTGGGCGCCTATTCGGGTCGATATCGATAACTCTTTGACGCCTGTCCAACAATAACCTACCGTAGTAACACTGTACAACCATCCAGCCTGTGGCTAGGACCAGTCACTGTGGTCTCTTGTCCCTTAGGCTAAACTATAACTATGAACTTCATCATGATCATGGAGGTTCGCTTCTATACGGTGGTATTGGTAGTCGAAGACCGGAAGAAAGGGAAGATTTTTTGGACTCGTTCTATGGTAAAAGTTAAGCGTAAACTTTCCATGGTCATTAATGAGAAACGTTTCATTTGATTTACTGTACAAACATGGGAACTTTTTCATCAGGTTGAGGCATAGAGTCCAAGAAGCCCTCCGCAGCCTCCTTCACGGCCTCCTCCTTCGCAGCCTCCACTTCAATGAAGCTTATCAGAACCGTGGCGGCGGATTTCCATTCTTTTAACGGCCCAAAGTTGTCCCTAAACTCCGAGGTTTTGTCCTCCAACATTTCAAGGGCTTTGGATTTTTGGAAAGGCGAGGGGGTATATACTGGTATTCGGGATCAGGGTACGAATTTGGACTGATAATTG